>JBCAMP010000126.1:0-80000 GCA_039654775.1 Spinibarbus caldwelli
CAGTAAATTACTGTTATTTAACGGCACAATTCACAGCAATTAGTTGCCAGTAATTTCCTGTAAAATTACAATAATTTTTTAACAGTGTATAAAATATTCAGTTAATTAATTCCCTCTATCATGTTTGTATGAATCTTCATGCAGCTCTTTTCCATGTAATAACAGTTCATAACATTAAAGAAAACAAGTCCATGTGCTGCAAGTCTTCTGAACTCATACAGCAGCTTTATGTGCAGATTTACTGTTTGTTTACTGAAAATCTTTGCTGTAATTCTCAAATATTGTTTTTCATACTCAAACGTGTGTGGAGTTCACCTATGAAATATTCAATTAATTAATTATATCATGTTTGTAGCTCAAATAACATTACTGTTGCATTTCAGAGTTGTAGAGAACAGGAAGATGATCAGTGAATAATCACTCATATTTCTGTCTGTTCTCATACAAACCATCACATGACTTGAGAAGACTTTGAATATAGTAAATGAGTCACATGACACTTATGACAGATGACACTTACTAATACATAAACCAGTTTGACAGACATGGTCTCTAAAAACTGTTGTTGTATACAAAAGAGCTCCATCATGTTTATCCAGATATCTTATTTTGTATTTAACAGAAGAAATAAAGTCAAACACATCTGCAATGACATGTAGGTGGATAAATGATGACAGAATTTATATTTTTGAATACACTATCCTCTTATAGGAATATATACTAACACTAACTGACCAGATATGTTGAGATGTATGAGCTGAATTATAAACATGAGTGTCATTTACAGCACAAACCCCCTCTCCAGATCATTTTCTTAGTTTTCAGTTTAGAGTTTCTGTGTTAATAGTCTATGATGTTTAAATGAACAAGATGAATTAAGCCACACACAATAACACAAACACAAACACGTGTGTGAGGAGATATGAAAGACTCGGGCAGCCCAGATAAAACTCAAAACGAAAGACCAAAGGACAGCAGGACTATGATTTTAGGCTAGTTTCTGCTAAATACCTCAACCTTCAATAGAAGAAGAACAAAACTACATGAACAAACACAAACAGATGTAATCAAAGACAATGTTAATGTAATAATAATAATTATAATTAATGTAATTCAGCTCAATACTGGAAAATCACACATTTCATTAATTATTGCATATACTACAAGCAGAACTTGTGGTTAAAATTGAAAGACTGACATTTAAACTACTGAACCATAATAAAGCTCAATGTTTTTTCACTTGCTGTATCATCTGTAATACTTACATATTTTCTTTCGTAATTCAGAGATCTTGTGGCGATAGTAAATCACACCAGCAGCAGCAGCAGCAGCTAGAAACAGCAGCAGAACAACAACAATCCCTGCTACAGCAGCTGAAGACAGACCTGGTTCTGTAATGATAAA
Source organism: Spinibarbus caldwelli (assembly GCA_039654775.1). Taxonomy (NCBI): domain Eukaryota; kingdom Metazoa; phylum Chordata; class Actinopteri; order Cypriniformes; family Cyprinidae; genus Spinibarbus; species Spinibarbus caldwelli. The sequence goes on from JBCAMP010000126.1 coordinate 1,405, forward strand.
GAGAGACAGTCATTAGTGTGAACGTGTGTCTGATCTATAACAAACACTACAGACATCAGCACTATAACCTGAGTGAAGATCTGATACTGTACTGATAAAGAGAGACAGTCATTAGTGTGAACGCGTGTCTGATCTATAACAAACACTACAGACATCAGCACTATAACCTGAGTGAAGATCTGATACTGTACTGGTAAAGAGAGACGTTCATTAGTGTGAACGTGTGTCTGATCTATAACAAACACTACAGACATCAGCACTATAGCCTGAGTGAAGATCTGATACTGTACCGATAAAGAGAGACAGTCATTAGTGTGAACGTGTGTCTGATCTATAACAAACACTACAGACATCAGCACTATAACCTGAGTGAAGATCTGATACTGTACTGATAAAGAGAGACAGTCATTAGTGTGAACGTGTGTCTGATCTATAACAAACACTACAGACATCAGCACTATAACCTGAGTGAAGATCTGATACTGTACTGATAAAGAGAGACAGTCATTAGTGTGAACGTGTCTGATCTATAACAAACACTACACACATCAGCACTATAGCCTGAGTGAAGATCTGATACTGTACTGATAAAGAGAGACGTTCATTAGTGTGAACGTGTGTCCGATCTATAACAAACACTAGAGACATCAGCACTATGACCTGAGTGAAGATCTGATACTGTACTGATAAAGAGAGACGGTCATTAGTGTGAACGCGTGTCTGATCTATAACAAACACTACAGACATCAGCACTATGACCTGAGTGAAGATCTGATACTGTACTGATAAAGAGAGACGTTCATTAGTGTGAACGTGTGTCTGATCTATAACAAACACTACAGACATCAGCACTATGACCTGAGTGAAGATCTGATACTGTACTGATAAAGAGAGACAGTCATTAGTGTGAACGAGTCTGATCTATAACAAACACTACAGACATCAGCACTATGACCTGAGTGAAGATCTGATACTGTACTGATAAAGAGAGACAGTCATTAGTGTGAACGTGTGTCTGATCTATAACAAACACTACAGACATCAGCACTATAACCCGAGTGAAGATCTGATACTGTACTGATAAAGAGAGACAGTCATTAGTGTGAACGAGTCTGATCTATAACAAACACTACAGACATCAGCACTATAACCCGAGTGAAGATCTGATACTGTACTGATAAAGAGAGACAGTCATTAGTGTGAACGTGTGTCTGATCTATAACAAACACAACACACATCAGCACTATAACCTGAGTGAAGATCTGATACTGTACTGATAAAGAGAGACAGTCATTAGTGTGAACGTGTGTCTGATCTATAACAAACACTACAGACATCAGCACTATGACCTGAGAGAAGATCTGATACTGTACCGATAAAGAGAGACAGTCATTAGTGTGAACGTGTGTCTGATCTATAACAAACACTACACACATCAGCACTATAACCTGAGTGAAGATCTGATACTGTACTGATAAAGAGAGAGTCATTAGTGTGAACGTGTGTCTGATCTATAACAAACACTACAAACATCAGCACTATAACCTGAGTGAAGATCTGATACTGTACTGATAAAGAGAGAGTCATTAGTGTGAACGTGTGTCTGATCTATAACAAACACTACAAACATCAGCACTATAACCTGAGTGAAGATCTGATACTGTACTGATAAAGAGAGACAGTCATTAGTGTGAACGTGTGTCTGATCTATAACAAACACTAGAGACATCAGCACTATAACCTGAGTGAAGATCTGATACTGTACCGATAAAGAGAGACAGTCATTAGTGTGAACGTGTGTCTGATCTATAACAAACACTACAGACATCAGCACTATGACCTGAGTGAAGATCTGATACTGTACCGATAAAGAGAGACAGTCATTAGTGTGAACGTGTGTCTGATCTATAACAAACATTACACACATCAGCGCTATAACCTGAGTGAAGATCTGATACTGTACTGATAAAGAGAGACAGTCATTAGTGTGAACGCGTGTCTGATCTATAACAAACACTACAGACATCAGCACTATAACCTGAGTGAAGATCTGATACTGTACTGATAAAGAGAGACAGTCATTAGTGTGAACGTGTGTCTGATCTATAACAAACACTACAGACATCAGCACTATAACCTGAGTGAAGATCTGATACTGTACTGATAAAGAGAGACAGTCATTAGTGTGAACGTGTGTCTGATCTATAAGAAACACTACAGACATCAGCACTATAACCTGAGTGAAGATCTGATACTGTACTGATAAAGAGAGACAGTCATTAGTGTGAACGTGTGTCTGATCTATAACAAACACTACAGACATCAGCACTATAACCTGAGTGAAGATCTGATACTGTACTGATTAAGAGAAACAGTCATTAGTGTGAACGCGTGTCTGATCTATAACAAACACTAGAGACATCAGCACTATAACCTGAGTGAAGATCTGATACTGTACTGATAAAGAAACAGCCATTAGTGTGAACGTGTGTCTGATCTATAACAAACACTAGAGACATCAGCACTATAACCTGAGTGAAGATCTGATACTGTACTAATAAAGAGAGACAGTCATTAGTGTGAACGCGTGTCTGATCTATAACAAACACTACAGACATCAGCACTATAACCTGAGTGAAGATCTGATACTGTACTGATAAAGAGAGACGTTCATTAGTGTGAACGTGTGTCTGATCTATAACAAACACTACAGACATCAGCACTAAAACCTGAGTGAAGATCTGATACTGTACTAATAAAGAGAGACATAGTGCATAGTGTGAACGCGTGTCTGATCTATAACAAACACTAGAGACATCAGCACTATAACCTGAGTGAAGATCTGATACTGTACTAATAAAGAGAGACAGTCATTAGTGTGAACGCGTGTCTGATCTATAACAAACACTACAGACATCAGCACTATAACCTGAGTGAAGATCTGATACTGTACTGATAAAGAGAGACAGTCATTAGTGTGAACGTGTCTGATCTATAACAAACACTACAGACATCAGCACTATGACCTGAGTGAAGATCTGATACTGTACTGATAAAGAGAGACGGTCATTAGTGTGAACGCGTGTCTGATCTATAACAAACACTACAGACATCAGCACTATGACCTGAGTGAAGATCTGATACTGTCTCAGCCTCAGTTAGTAAATAAACTATGGCGGGTCTGTGGAAAAGATATTGAAAACATTGTATCTTTTCAATATCTTAAAAAAAAGGGTTTGACCTGATGTGTAAAGGATAATTTTTATGGTTTTGGAACATTATTTTACTCTGTTATAGACAGCTGACTAAGGTTGTAAAGTGGTTATTTGGGTCATTACATCAGACTATATTTGTGTGATCACTAATCAAAATAACAAACATGATGAGAATTTAAACAGGTGTGAAACATTTTGCTCCGGTTTCTCAAAAAGGGGTCTTTAGTGAAATGTCAAAAATCTATTTGTATGAGGAACTATTAAAAATTTGTTACATTTGTGAATTACATGTCATCTATTGTTTTCTAGCCTAAAGTGCTGATGTAAATGTACTGTATTTGTCACTACATTAAAAAACCCTGTTCTCTAAAGAATGAGTTACTCACGGCTGACAGTGAGAATGAACTGCTGTAAGCTCTCACTGCCTCTGATCTGTAGTTGATAGAGTCCAGAGTCTGTGGTTCTGGTGTTTGTGATGGTCAGAGATCCAGTCTGATCCAGCTGCAGTCTGTCTCTGAATCCCTCATCAGCATCGTTTAAAGAGATCTCTTTAGTCTCTACATCAATTTTAGCCAGGAGGATGCCTTTATCTCCAAACCTCCACAGCATCAGAGCATCTCCCTGTATTTGAGTTTTATCAGGGTTTAGAGTGACAGATTCTCCCTCCATCACTGACACTGACTCTGACACTGTCTTCACTTCATCTGTCCCACTAACCGCACCTGGAGAACAAACACAAACAGATTCTCAGAGAGAGATTAACTTACAAAACTACATGCTACCTGTTACAATCTAACTTTATTTATATGGTATATCTTTACATCAGTTAATTCTAGTTAATAATAAAGCCCAAAAAGAGTCTCGTGCTGCATTTAACAGTGCAAATACAGGTAGCTTTAACCTCGCTCACACATGCTCCAGCCTGGCAACAAGATAACAATGAATAGGAAAGAGTGCCATGACACTCCATGAAACCACACTTCCCAGAAAACAGACTGAAATGGTGTGATCTTGTGCACGTCCTTATAATAAAGGGGTGTTTTTATCAAAAACATCACTGTGACTTTTCTCATCAGATTATAACAATTATATACTTTAAGAAACAACTTTCACAAATCAATTTTAACACATCAGGGTTTTTCACACTGCACATAACCCTGGGTTATCATTTTTTAAAGTTATTTTAATGACCAGATTAAGTCCACTTTTAACCTTTTCTAAAACAATGTTTCACACTTATAAATTCAAAAGAGGGCTGGACCCTTTATGAAGCCCTGCTTGGTGCTAAATCGAGACATGCATCTGTTAAAAACAATAGATGCCGATCTCCCATCATGTGCAGCACATCAATTCATGACCCTTTAATGCAGCTTTGATGTCACATTTCATTTACACGTAATCAAACACAAATGAAAGAATTCAACTCAGCATTTACAAAAACATGAATTAATAACATAAAAAGGATTACCTGAATTACATTTAGCGAGAATTTAGAACAACCCTGTACTAACAATTCAACCCCCTAAAAAAAAGAAAGAAAGAAAATACTCACGTTGGACAGTAACATGAAATATCTTGGGTGGAAGCCTAGTTCTTCCTCTAGAGATGGTTAGTTGATATTGTCCAGAGTGTCTCTCTCTGGTGTTTCTGATGGTGAGAGAGCCAGTGTTTTGATCCACCTGTGGTCTGCCTTTGAATCCTACATCATCGGTGATAAAAAATGATGTAAAATTGTCTTTTCTTGTTATTTGAGATATGAGAGAGCCTTTGGATCCAAACTTCCACAGTATGGTATGATCGTTCAGTATTTTAGTAAGATTGGTGTGTAGAGTGACAGAATCTCCCTCCCTCACTGACAGTGTCTCATCAGTCTCTGCACCAGACACACCTGGAAGAAAAACAGTTTACAGATATAGATTAAACTGATACCACACTAGAAACCTCAGTAAACAGATTCAACAGAAATCACTGTGTGAGCTGCTGAAAATAAAAACAGATATGGGATTACTGATCAATCAACATTATTATTAAAGAGTATTTCAAAAGGTAAAACAAATGTATGAATTAGGACAATACACAAAACGTGTTTGAATGTTCAAACCATATTGCTACATAACTGAATTATATCAAGAGCTATAAATCTAACTTTGTTATTTATGATCTACTTGCTTTTGTTTTAAAGGACAGCTGAGAGAGACAGAAAAGTAAAGGATGGGTATCACGACAGATGGACAGATCTTTGAGCACCTAAAACATACACTGTGCAACAGCTCTGGCCATTTTCTGCACTACACACACACACACAAAAAATAAATAAATAAATAAACTTCTTGTGAAGTGGCTCTTCAAAACAAATTGCCTCACTTTCTACTCTGCCAGTAAAAATAAATAAATAAATAAATTTTTAAAAGTTCAATAAATATTTGAATAAGATGAACTTGAGGAGCGAGAATGCACAAGCAATTAAAACTTGTTTCACTGACTGCATCTTAAATAAAGCTGTATTTGGCTTTACTGCAAATACAATACAAAGTACACTCATATGTGACCCTGGAGCACAAAACCAGTCTTAAGTCGCTGGGGTATATTTGTAGCAATAGCCAAAAATACATTGAATGGGTAAAAATGATCGATTTTTCTTTTATGTCAAAAATCATTAGGATATTAAGTAAAGATCATGTTCCATGAAGATATTTTGTAAATTTCCTATTGTAAATATATCAAAACTTAATTTTTGATTAGTAATATGCATTGCTAAGAACTTCATTTGGACAACTTTAAAGGTGATTTTCTCAATATTTAGATTTTTTCTGCACCCTCAGATTCCAGATTTTCAAATAGTTGTATCTCAGCTGAATATTGTCCTATCCTAACAAACCATACATCAATGGAAAGATTATTCAGCTTTCAGATGATGTATAAATCTCAATTTCGAAAAAATTGACCCTTATGACTGGTTTTGTGGTCCAGGGTCACATATTACAGACAAATAAATATTCAATTTCCAAAACCAGGTTCTACAGAAAGATGCATGGTGTTTACTATTAAAATTTACAGAAAATAGGGTTGTTGGCTGAGAGTCAAATTTCTTTATGCAAGTGAAATGCTTGTGGGTTCTTTGACAAGGAAAGGTTTCAAAACCTTTGTCCAAGAAAGAGGCCTGGTGTAAGAAATTAAGTCAAAAGGATCATAATATTCAAACTTAGGAATAAAAATCACATGATTCTACTGAGTATGCCTATAGTAAAAATTTGAAACTGTAAATAAGCAAATGCCGGAAATGAAAAATTCTCTTTTCTTTTTCTTTTTTTTTTTAAACGTGAACCAGAAAAGCAAATTAACTAAATAAAAATGCATCAAAAATAAAACAAAATGGCTTTTACATTAATTTATAGAAATCCAAAAGAGAATGAGTTTTACCTCATTCCACCACTGAATAAAGATGGGTTTAGATTTAAATCATCTGCAGATTCTGCACTTGTGAAAAAAAACTTTAAAAAAAAAAAAATAAATAAAAAATCCAAAAGACATGACAAGAAATAAATATATTCAAACTCTTTGTTTTCAAGAAAAATACCAAACCTGACTACCTTTACATTAAGGGGTAGGAATTAAACATCCCTAGAACAGTTTTGCACTTCTCCCCAAAAAGCCTGCACCATATCTCACACACACACAAATATTTACATCAAAATAAATTTCAATCTTAAAAATTCATTGGTAGGACAATTTTAATGTAGAATCGTGAAGCACAAGGGGAAGAGACAGACTTTTTTCTTCTACTTTTTAAAATTCCAAACATATCAAAATCTTACATTTACATTTAGCAGACTCTTTTATCCAAAGCGACTTACAAACGAGGACAACAGAAGCAATCAAAACCAACAAAAGAGCAACAACATGCAAGTACTATGACAAGTCTCAGTTAGCCTAACACAGGACACAGCAAGGTTTTTTGAAGAAGAAGGAGAAGAAGAAGAAGAAGAAGATGACGACAAGTAGACAGTATATACAGAAAATAAACCGTTTTTTTTATTTTTATTTTTTTAAGAAACAAGTAGATAGAATAGAAAGAAATCTAGTGTTAGTTTTCTAAGAAAAACCAGCAGTTAGAGAATACATATGAAACTGATAGAGGGTCAAGTGTGTGTGGTATTTTTTAAATAAAAAGACAGATAGATAAAACAGAATTAGAATAGAGAGTACTAGAGTTAAAGGGTCAAATAAAGATGGAAGAGATGTATTTATAGCCGTTTCTTGAAAACATCTTTAAACACGTATTCCCATCTAATATGATTTGGCTAATGATCCTGTAAAATAAAATTTCTATAACTCTATTTGTATATATTTTCCTCACAAAAATTAAAACTTCTGAGGAAAGCTGACTTGGGAGTTCAAAATGATCTTCTTTAAACATTAATCTTAGAGCAACTGGAACGGCTCTAATTATTCTTATTATACAGCAACTCATTTTCATTATCATCCAAAAACTGGGCAACTGCCCAAATCCTTTGGATTTCAATTCCTCGAAAAATACAGGCTTTCTAACCAAACTTTATACATCTATTATCCCATACTGTACACCATTCATGAGATCAAAAACAATCGCATTCAGCCCTTCTTCATACCTTTTAATCATGTCATCTTTTCTTATGTACTGACATTTATTTCTCCATATAAACTGTAAATATGAATACTCATTTTTTCCAGTGTAGTCTTTCGAAAATGAAACCGAAAGTAGATAAAACCATAACTTACCGTCCACAAACAAAAAGAATAGCAACAGCAACATCGTGTTATGCATGATGCTGTAAAATCAGAGTTTAAGAGAAATTATCGATGTGGATTATTTCTAAATAAATATTTTTCGGTTCGTTGAATTTCGGTTTGAGTTTGTCGATCTGAGCCGCACCCAAACCGACTGACGCGCGTAAATAACTAAAAAAGGCCACTTAATTGCAACTGAGGTTTATGACAGAATCTTTTTTTATTATTATTTATGTATTTTTTTAATCAACGATTATATGATGCAGAAAGCGACAAGGAATATATATCCAAAGAAGGAAGTTAGAAATCGCATAACAGTCGCTTGAAATGGCTGCTGCTGCTGTTGCTGTTGCTGTTGCTTCTTCTTCTTCCTCTTCTTCTTCTTCTTCTTCTTCTTCTTCTTCTTCTGGTCTTTTATGGTGGTTTGGCAAGCCAGCGAAAAAAAAGGATTACCGCCACCTTCTGATCTGGAGTGTGAAGTGTGCATTGATCTGGAAGAAGGAAGAACAGAGAAAAAAGAAAAAAAGAAAAAAACACTGGATTCTATCTATTGTTCCTGTGTTTTTCAGGTATTTAAATAACATTTCATGCACTCTTGATTCCCTTGACCCATTTCCTAACAATACTTTTAAAGAAATATTATCAAACTCTCAGCCATCCTAATTCTTGTTTTAATTGAAATCTCTCCCTTTCATATGCAGGACACTCAAAAAGAATATGCATCACTGTTACTAATTCTCCACATTTGTCACACTTTCCCGATTCATGTTTACCTATTTTATAAAGACTATGGTTTAATGCTGTATGTCCAATTCTTAGTCTCGAAATAATGACCTCTTTCTTCCTATTTCCATATCTTTTCCTCTCATTTCCAACACACTCCTGAATCTGAAAAAGATGTCTTCCTTTAGACCCACTATTCCATAACTTTTGCCATTTCTTACTTACTTCGATTAAATAATTCAGTAGTAAAAACTGATACATGATCTGATAATCTTTTTGCAATTTTTATTTTAAATGTAGGAATATATACTGCTGCTGCTGTTCTTCCAGACTCTGGTTCCTTAGACCCATCTGTAAATACCTGTAACACAGAATAATACTCCTGCATTAAATATTGTTGAACTACTAATTCATTTGGCATGTTCATTTCCAGTTTTTTTCATTACTTTGTGAATTTGTAAATCTATTAATGGCATAGGGAACAACCAAGGGTTGTTGGTATAGCAAGAAGGAGCAATTTCATGATCTTTCCACTCCAAGCTGTTTGCCTCCTTCCTTACTACCCAACCAAAACTTACTATTTTTTTATATTCATATTCCCAACAATCTTTCAGAGGTAGTTTAACTGGATAGTTTTCCAGATGTCCCTTTACACCATACAAGTACCTTAATCTCAGTTGAAGCCAACACTGTTCTAGAGGCAATTCTTCCATTTCAACTTGTAATGAAGCCACCAGAGAAGATTTAAATGGACCACAGCAAATGCGCAAAGCTTGATTTTGTATTACCTCTATCTTTTTAAGTAAAGTTTTGTTTGCAGAACTGTAAACTATGTTTGACCTAATCACAGCACAATAAATTATTTTCAGTGACTGACAGCTTGCCCCCCACTCAGCTCCTGACAAGCACCTTAAGACATTTATTCCTTTTTTGCATTATTCAATCAATTTCTGAATATGAACTTTAAAATTTAATTTAGAGTCCATCCACATACCCAAAAATCTGATTACATTTACTTATTCCAGCTGATGGCCATACATTTTAACATTCAAGATTGGATTATTTTTCTTTTTTGAAAAGCATATTACTTGTGTTTTTGCCACAGAAAACAGAAAACCCCAACTATTCGCCCAATTCTCCACCTCATTCACTGCTTTTTGCATTTTATTTTCTAGAAATAAAACATTGCACCCCCTTTTCCATAGTGCTCCATCATCTGCATACAATGATCTTCCTATTCCAATATCAACGTTATTAGACGTCAAGATGTCATTTATCATTAAAATAAAAAGAATTGGACTGCTCACACTTCCCTGAGGAGTTCCATTCTCAATTGGTAGAATCTGAGAAAATGCAGTCCCTGCTCTTACTTGAATTGTTCTTCCAAACAAGAAACTCAAGATCCAGTTATACATTTTTCCATCAATTCTCAAGCTTTCCAATTTCATTAAGAGCCCTTCTTTCCACAACATATCATAAGCTTTTTCTACATCAAAAAAGACTCCCACCAGCACCTCTTTATTAATCTGAGCATTTCGAATTTCAGCTTCCAAACACAAGATTGAATCCATCGTATCTCTCCCTTTCCTAAATCCACTTTGACACGCTGAAAAAATGTTTCTACTTTTAATCACATAAGTCAGCCTGTTCATTACCATCTGTTCCATAAGTTTGCATAAATTTGATGTCAGAACTACAACTGACTGCAGCCACAACCTTAGATGAATTCAGACGAAGATAAAAGATATTAAATCTCTGAAGATCTCAGCAGAGGAGGATTAAACAACTCCACAAACAGCATCACCAGCTTCACTTATGAGAATTAACAGGGGTTTAAATCTAACATTTGTTTCCTTTGAAATCACCTTAATGGTGACTGGTGTTTCCATTAGTTGGGCTCTTAACTCATATTAATCATTTGTCTTTTATTTATTTTTTTTATTTATTTATTTTTTTTGGCTATCAGAGCTGTAAAGTCCAGGGGATAAAGAGTAAAAGTCCTGTCATATGTTTATTCCACCCATGAACTCAGCAGCAGATTTCACCAGAGGAGGAACCAAGTCATTCTTTTCAAGTCACAAACGAGTCTAGAGTTAAATCTCAAGTCCTCAAAGAGTTAAAGTTAATGATATAATTAAGTGACTAATTAAATGATGATTGTGCATTAGTGATGAACACCTGCTGTTATTGAGAATCACAGAGGATCAGATGTTGATGTTTTATTGGTTAAAATGATGCCACCATCATGGAGATCAGTGTTTGCTTTAGTTGGGCTCTTGACCCTTGACTTCTTGTGTTAGATCTCTCTCTGCAGCAATGCATGTGCTGTTATGAAGCAGAGAGGTCAGTGCTGTACAGCGAACATATAATCACCATGAGCTAGTTTGATTATACATACTTTTGTTTCAATTACATGTTTAGGCTTTGCATAACCAACTCTGTGGGACTACAGCATGCAAGTGAAGTGTTTCTCTATTTACAGTGAATGAATTTCAAATCTATTTAACGCATATAAAAATTTAAAATCCAGTGCTTTTTTTAGACACACACAGACATCAAGAACCAGCATATGAATCTCAACAATGGTGACAATCAACAAAATGCTTCATGCTGCAATGCATGAAAAACTCCCATCATGCAATGCAGTATGAATAATTATTGTCACCACTGTTGAGGATCATATGATAAATGTTCATGTCTAAAAGCATAATCTTAAACATGATTTTATTTTTTGTCAATATTGAAGCATTATGGTCTCGTTTGCTTAATAGGAGCTTTTTTTCCCTTTAATAATCAAATGTAGTTATTAAACCAAAGAGAGAGATACTAAAATGAGAGAGATTTAAACCAAGAACTTTCTTTCATCAAAAACATAAACTCATCTGTTACTGCAAGGTTTGATTCAACATTGCATAAACCTCTGCTGTAAAACAACGTTGCAATTACTAATTACATTAACTTTAAAATGATGCCACCATCATGGAGATCAGTGTTTGCTTTAATTGAGATCTTGACCCCTTGCATTAGATATCTCTTTGTAACAATGCATGTGCTGTTATAAAGCAGAGAGGTCCGTGATCTACAATAAAGAGATATTAGCTGTTTCTATATAACGAAACCGTCATCATGAGCTGGCCTGGTTGCATTTTTTCTTTTTTTTTTATATGCTCAGGTTTTGAATAACCAAGCCTGTGAAACTACAGCATGCAATGAAAGTGTTGCTTTAACATTTATAGTGAATGAATTTTAAATTTATGTAATTTATGAAGAACAAGGAAGTGGCGTCATCAAGCGTTTATTTGTAAACAATGACTTCATCTGACTAAAATTACCATGGTTACTAAACAGATAATAATTAAGACAGACCTATGATTCTAGAGTTAGCATAATATTTCAGTAATATGGCCAAATCAATTATAAAAAGGAATGTGCATGCTCGGGTCCACACCAATAAGATTTGCCGTGTTATAAACCAATGGAATTGGGGGTGGGCGGAGCAACACGTGTCGCCCCGCCTCGCCTGCACTCTGGGGTACTTGCCACTGTTGAGGATCGTATGATAAGTGTTCATGTTTAAAAGCCTCAGTGATGTAGTTTTTTCTTTTATCCGATAAATAAACATTATAGTGGCATTTGTTTAATAGGACTTTTTTGTAGTTCTGTAATAGCTGAATGTCAGTCAATAAATCAAAGAGAAACACCTTCACAATGTTCATTCGAGTGACTTAAATGCAAAAAGTGTAAGCGCATCTGCTTCCTTAAGCTTTTAATCCTCAAATATTTCAAAAACAAAATTGGGTAACGCTTTCGATTACAGCCCGCAATGTACCGCGTAATTAAACAGTATTTACAGCGTACCTATTTGTAACTATAGAGTACCTCCACAGTACCTACTCCTAGGTATAAGGGAATAATTTGCAACGTTTGGATATATAACATTATAATACACAACACTTATAATTACTGTATAATTTATGTTTTTTGATGTTGGTGCTGTTGGTGCACTTTGGGATTCCGTATGTGGTTTGAGGCAAGTAGAATGTGCAAATAAAATGCACTACAACCTTTTTCTTAACTACTGTGCAAACATACACCCTTGTTACATGTAGTTACTGTGTAAGTGTAACATCCGCGGGCTGTAATCTAAAGCGATGCCTTGTTACCCTCTTGTTACGTGTAGTTACTGTGTAAGTGTAACATCCGCGGGCTGTAACCTAAAGCGATGCCTTGTTACCCTCTTGTTGCGTGTAGTTACTGTGTAAGTGTAACATCCGCGGGCTGTAATCTAAAGCGACGCCTTGTTACCCTCTTGTTACGTGTAGTTACTGTGTAAGTGTAACATCCGCGGGCTGTAATCTAAAGCGACGCCTTGTTACCCTCTTGTTACGTGTAGTTACTGTGTAAGTGTAACATCCGCGGGCTGTAATCTAAAGCGACGCCTTGTTACCCTCTTGTTACGTGTAGTTACTGTGTAAGTGTAACATCCGCGGGCTGTAATCTAAAGCGATGCCTTGTTACCCTCTTGTTACGTGTAGTTACTGTGTAAGTGTAACATCCGCAGGCTGTAATCTAAAGCGACGCCTTGTTACCCTCTTGTTACGTTTAGTTACTGTGTAAATGTAACATCCGCGTAAAGCGACGCCTTGTTACCCTCTTGTTACGTGTAGTTACTGTGTAAGTGTAACATCCGCGGGCTGTAATCTAAAGTGACGCCTTGTTACCCTCTTGTTACGTGTAGTTACTGTGTAAGTGTAACATCCGCGGGCTGTAATCTAAAGCGACGCCTTGTTACCCTCTTGTTACGTGTAGTTACTGTGTAAGTGTAACATCCGCGGGCTGTAATCTAAAGCGACGCCTTGTTACCCTCTTGCTACGTGTAGTTACTGTGTAAGTGTAACATCCGCGGGCTGTAATCTAAAGCGACGCCTTGTTACCCTCTTGCTACGTGTAGTTACTGTGTAAGTGTAACATCCGCAGGCTGTAATCTAAAGCGACGCCTTGTTACCCTCTTGTTACGTGTAGTTACTGTGTAAGTGTAACATCCGCAGGCTGTAATTGTAGAAGATTTTTATAGTTGAAGATATGAATTAATCAAGTATAATCAGGGTGAATCTTGCCTTTAATATATCTATTTAATCTTCCATTATGTTCTAAGGCCCCTGTGTAAAAAATGTGTACGTGACTAAAATGTGCATACGTGACTGAAAAGTGCAGACAGGAACAGCTGGAAGAACTTAAAGGGGCTTTCTTTTTATATACCATAACACGTGTTGAAGCCCCTTCTCTCTAGGGAGGTATCAGATTGTATGTATAAATAGAACTATATGGAATGTATAGAACCCGCCTTAAAGGACAAACTGTATAAAAGAGACAGCACAAAAGCATTCGGGAGACTCTTCTGCAGAGGGGATCTCGGCTTTATTCTCGCTATGTAAGATAATAAAGTCTTTTCTTCTGGCACCAAACTCCAAGTCTGAGGGTGATTCTTCGAACTCGCAGCGGAAGACACTACATAATCTAAAGCAACGCCTTGTTACCCTCTTGTTACGTTTAGTTACTGTGTAAATGTAACATCCGCGTAAAGCGACGCCTTGTTACCCTCTTGTTACGTGTAGTTACTGTGTAAGTGTAACATCCGCGGGCTGTAATCTAAAGTGACGCCTTGTTACCCTCTTGTTACGTGTAGTTACTGTGTAAGTGTAACATCCGCGGGCTGTAATCTAAAGCGACGCCTTGTTACCCTCTTGTTACGTGTAGTTACTGTGTAAGTGTAACATCCGCGGGCTGTAATCTAAAGCGACGCCTTGTTACCCTCGTTACGTGTAGTTACTGTGTAAGTGTAACATCCGCGGGCTGTAATCTAAAGCGACGCCTTGTTACCCTCTTGCTACGTGTAGTTACTGTGTAAGTGTAACATCCGCGGGCTGTAATCTAAAGCGACGCCTTGTTACCCTCTTGCTACGTGTAGTTACTGTGTAAGTGTAACATCCGCAGGCTGTAATCTAAAGCGACGCCTTGTTACCCTCTTGTTACGTGTAGTTACTGTGTAAGTGTAACATCCGCAGGCTGTAATTGTAGAAGATTTTTATAGTTGAAGATATGAATTAATCAAGTATAATCAGGGTGAATCTTGCCTTTAATATATCTATTTAATCTTCCATTATGTTCTAAGGCCCCTGTGTAAAAAATGTGTACGTGACTAAAATGTGCATACGTGACTGAAAAGTGCAGACAGGAACAGCTGGAAGAACTTAAAGGGGCTTTCTTTTTATATACCATAACACGTGTTGAAGCCCCTTCTCTCTAGGGAGGTATCAGATTGTATGTATAAATAGAACTATATGGAATGTATAGAACCCGCCTTAAAGGACAAACTGTATAAAAGAGACAGCACAAAAGCATTCGGGAGACTCTTCTGCAGAGGGGATCTCGGCTTTATTCTCGCTATGTAAGATAATAAAGTCTTTTCTTCTGGCACCAAACTCCAAGTCTGAGGGTGATTCTTCGAACTCGCAGCGGAAGACACTACATAATCTAAAGCAACGCCTTGTTACCCTCTTGTTACGTTTAGTTACTGTGTAAATGTAACATCCGCGTAAAGCGACGCCTTGTTACCCTCTTGTTACGTGTAGTTACTGTGTAAGTGTAACATCCGCGGGCTGTAATCTAAAGCGACGCCTTGTTACCCTCTTGTTACGTGTAGTTACTGTGTAAGTGTAACATCCGCGGGCTGTAATCTAAAGCGACGCCTTGTTACCCTCTTGTTACGTGTAGTTACTGTGTAAGTGTAACATCCGCGGGCTGTAATCTAAAGCGACGCCTTGTTACCCTCGTTACGTGTAGTTACTGTGTAAGTGTAACATCCGCGGGCTGTAATCTAAAGCGACGCCTTGTTACCCTCTTGCTACGTGTAGTTACTGTGTAAGTGTAACATCCGCGGGCTGTAATCTAAAGCGACGCCTTGTTACCCTCTTGCTACGTGTAGTTACTGTGTAAGTGTAACATCCGCAGGCTGTAATCTAAAGCGACGCCTTGTTACCCTCTTGCTACGTGTAGTTACTGTGTAAGTGTATTAAACAAAAACCTCAGATCCTCTGAACTTTATTGTAAACATTAAACTTTTTCAAAACAGATATACACTTCTTCATTTAAATTAAACAGTATCAAAGTTGCATTTTCTTTCCTTATTTTTTATGCTTCTTGCTTCGCTTTTTCACTTTCTTTCTCTTCTTTTTCTTTTTTTTCCAGTGAAGAATCAGATGTAGATGAAGGGCTGGAATTCCATGATTCTTGCAGTTCTGTATTATATATATGTAAAAAACAGAAATAAATTAACATTCATACTTTATAAGGAGCTTGTCCTTTAACTGCTCCTACAAGCTCCTTAAGTTTGAGTGGCTTTAGTGAAGATGGTTTCTTCACCTTAACTTGAAGGAAACTCAGTTTTTAATTTCAGAAACAGAAGTCACTTTTAATCAGAGTCAATTACTGTGACATTGTTAATTTTAAGATAGCCTGCCCCCTTTTTTAACAAGAAGTTTACTGTCAATTTGTTCACTAACAGTTAGCTTTTCCGGGTTCAACATGATGATAGATGAAACTCAGGTTCTGTTACCTGAGGCCTTCTATGTGGATAAAATGAAAATAGTGTCAAACAGTCCACCTGCACAAAAAAGTAAAGGGCTACCATACATTACTGTAATGATTACAAATTAAAGACAAAGTAAAAACGTGTGTAGCTCATGACAGGAGACATAAGATCTAAGAATAATAATTTTTCATGTTGTGATAGGTGATATAGGCTATAATTGTTTTTCCTGCATTTCAGTTAATACGCTGAAATATTATCAGATATCTAAATATACATATTTTAACTAGCAAATTCAGTTTAGGTTGAGTGTTTATTAGAGGGTAAGTTGTGAAAAATAAATACGCTAACATTAATACGCTAACATCTACCAGAAAAAGTCTAGGGCTCTTCAATCTCATTTTTGAGATACTTCACTAGTAAAGTACATTTCAAATAAGTGTAATTACATTTTCCAAACACAATTTAGCAAATTACACTACAGCAATTTGTGTTTCTGTACCTTGTTTGTCAACAGTCACATTATAAATGAATGGTACAATTATAATTACAATGTTTAGGGTGCATTGTGTGACATATATAATTGGTGATACACAGGTGTTTCTACGATATGAAAACATCAGGTTCTGAAGCAAAAGTACTCTCACGGAAAACATTATATTTGACATATTTTACATTTTAAAGATATTTTACTCAAACAGTTTTTTATGCAATATAACTTATAATCATATCCAACTTTAAACACCTCATCTTTCAGATCCCTCCTCTATCAATCCCTAGCTGCTTGCCTGCTCTACCGTAGAGGCAGTACACCACAGAGGTACTACAAACACATTAAGACATTTAAGAAAACCTGGAATTCCTTTATAAAGCAAATATTATGGTTAATGTGAATTAATATTATTTCTCGATATCAACAATTCAGTTTTCACTAGTTAAAATGCTAATTCTTGATATCAGGAATTACATTTCAACAAGTAAAAAATATTCTTCTTGATATCAAGAATTTATATCCTTGGACTGTACTTATACTAGAAGTTATACTTGGTACTGCATTTATACTAGAGGTTTTTTTTCTATACATATTTTGAATATAACAATTTAACTTCTTCACACATTTGAATTAACTCTAATTTAGATGTTAGTATATTGAACCTTAATGTTTTTATAAGTTTTGGTGATAAAAGGTTTGCTTATTTGCAATGCCTATTATAATTTAGATTTAAATGCCTGCATCTTATTATTAATGATTCGTCTTTTTTTTTGTTTTTGTTTTTTGTTTTGATGAAGGGGTACCTGAGTTTTACTAATAGGGTTGTGGGGGTACTTAGGGCTAAAAAGGTTGGGAACCACTGCCCTAACTCTTCCTCAATACAAATGTATGCGGTATATACAATATGCCGTATTATGTATAATTTAAACTATTTGTATTAATAATCTAAAATGCTAAAAACGGTCAAACACACACACCACTGGGCACTTGAGCTCCGTATTAAAGTTCCCCCTTCTAAAGTTCCCCCTTCTCGCATGAATAGCCCTAGTGATGACCCTGGTGATAAACAGCCAGATAAAAACAAAGTGATCACAACTTCTTAATTTTTGCCTGTGAATTTCCACAACCCATCTGTAGGTTACACTAAAGACTGGGGAATGGTCAAATGTAAAGACAATGCATTTAGTTTATGTTAAGAAAAACTAAAGGACACAATCAGACTACATGTCATGGGACTTAAATGGCACTATTAGCATGAGGAAAATGCAAAGGATGAGGCATGATGATACAACAAACACCAACCAACAACAACAACCTGTTTTAAATGGCCTTAAGCTGTTCACTAAGGTTGCACGTTGTAGCTAATTAATTGTTGTCAGAACAGCAATACAGTGAAAGGTAGTTGCCAATCTTACCCGTAACTCCAAAAGCATCTCGGTCCTGGCCTTTGCTGCTCCCTTGTGTACCCTCAGTCAGTTGGGCAGTGTCGTCCACTGTCCGGTATTTTGCCGGCCTACCGATCTTTCTTTTAGGTCGATTCATCTTTGACAAAGTGATATCTGGCATAAACCACAATTCAAACACTTCTATGAACATATATGTACCAAAATAATATCTACAATCTTACGTGTCCTGCTCCTGATTACTGGATTCACAGTCGTTAATGAATTCGACTTCAGGGGCTTCGCCGGCTGATTTGAGTGTGACTTCAAAGTACCGCAAGAGCAATTCGATACGTGATATAAAGCTGTCTGTTCTCGAATCGTTCTCGCGGTATGTTTATATCTCATAGACCAAACGGTCAGCGCAACACCGCACAAAGTGAAACTCACCTGTTGCAAATCGAGAAATACGTGTGTTTTATATAACCACAGGATACCTGCAAAATGGCGATTTCACCCGTTATCCACTTTGGTTTTCGTCAGTGTTAAGTGAAATGACTAACTTCCACGGCAACGGGATTTTTTTAGGGCTACGTACTCCAATCCAGTAGGCGGCGGATAAGGCACCTATTAGTAGGTTTGCCAACTGCCAATTAAATTACCAGAAGAAGTAGTAGTGGGAATCTAGATAGAACTTTTGTAAACCTCTAATAAATGACGCAAGATTTTTCGTATGTTGTTTGGAAGTTTCACCATTTGAAAGTTTGGTCGCATTGACAGAATTTTCAGGTAAGTGAAGTTTGCTTAACGTCTGTTAAATCATTAATTAAGTCCATGCTAGGGTTTGAAATTAACACACGCCAACCTGCCAGATGTAGAACCTTGGGTTTACTACCTTTAGTTTTATTCTATTATTAAATCCAATTCTCGCCATGAACATAGCCATAGAAGCTGGCATGGCGTTGAAAAGAAAAGAAATGTAATAAATCATAGTACTCAAATTGATACATTTTAAAGCTTTAAAGTTACAAGTTGTAGTGTAAATTGTTAACAAGGCAGGTAATGCTAGCTGACCACAGTAATTCTCAATCATTAGCTGAATTCAAGGGGGAATAAAAAACTGATTGATGTAACTACACAGTACATATAGGATGGAAATGTGTAAATTTGCAAATAGCAACTTGATGGTTACTGTGTACAGATATTGCCGTTGTTTTTTTTAGACAGTATTACAAAACCTTCTCTTATAAGATGGACTTGGGTAAAGTGGGTTTTATATTCGCACATTCACAGCATTCACACATTTCCGCGTTAAATAACTTTCTAATTATATGTACAGTAAAGTTATTTTTTACAAATTCTAATCAGCGACATCATTGTCAACCTACTACATTATTTTCACAATCGATCAAAATGGGCAAGTATTGTTTTAATGTCATATTTACTTGTGAATGTCTGCTGAATGTGCAATGTAGTGTGTTTAACAAAGTAATTGAATGCAATAGTCCGAATGTGCAAATATAAAACCTTTACTTTACCCAAGTATAAGATGGTTTCTGTAATCTGAACTTTCTATTTATCTTCCATAGTCATGGGCAAGTTAATGACAGACTTGCTTCATAAATCAGAGAAAGGAGGAAGGAAACTGATTAAGTGGCTGCAGAAAAAACGGCTTCTTGCTCCAAAGATGAAGTGTCCTGTTTGCAAGCAACACATGAAAATGACAAAGTCAAGCTCCACAAGACTTGGATATAGATGGTGAGCATGCACATATCACTAGTTCTGACAAGAAGTCTCACTGAATATAGATCCGTCAGAAAAAAAAGACTTTGACTATTACTTTACAAGCATGTAACAAACAAGGATTATTAAAAACTAGCTTATGTGGGTACTTTGGGAATTCCATGTAATGCAGGAATTCAGGTGTGTAGACCATTTTGCAAGAACCCAAAAAAAAAAAAACTTCACATGAGCTCCTCTGTACTTTAAAATTTAATGTGTAATTTTTAAAAATGTGTTTATAAAATGGATAGTTCTGGTCCTTGATTCTGATTGGTTGAGCCGTGTTTGAAGCTGTTGCAAATTAGGCCTACTGTACCATCATACACCTTTGTTTACTTTGTGTGTTGTTGGTAACCACTTTGTTGCCTCCACTTCGCGTCGTACCTAACAACGCCCCTTAGCTGTTAGAAATTCACTGTAAACCACGGCTTTACAGGGCTTATTGCTTTAATTTAACCTTGATTCTTTTCTAAAGGTTCTGTTGTTTTTGTTTGTTTGTAACTTTTGTAAAGTGGTTTTGAACCAGTGTTTACAACTGTAAAAATGGTCTATCTGTGCAACACATTACTAAGCTTTTATCCTCTGACAAAAGTATTGTTTTAGAAGTGTTGCTATACTAATTGAAAACACAGATTTCAGCTCGTTTTTTAATGCATGTGTATTAGTCACAGCAACAGCACAGTTTACAAGATAGAAATGTGGAGAAGTGGTATGTGTGAGTTAAGGCTGGAATACACTACACGATTTTTGCCTCGATTTTACAGTCTGAACAAGTTGACGCTAGTTGAGGAAAGTCAGAGCCAGTCTGCAGATTACAGCTGACAGATTCCACAGAAAATCGGGGAGTGTATGATGGTCACGGTCTCCAATTTTTTAGCTTCAGACGTTGATTCTATCCAGTCGGAGGATATCAAACATGTTTGATATTTTCAGCCGATTTTAGAACACACATTGTTTTCATTTGTCATGCGTCTCCTAGCAACAAGGCACACGTTTCTGTGTGAGTTTGTTGTGATCGGAACGACTTTAAAGTCTGGTAAGTGTATGATCCTTGGTCGTGTAGTGTATGATGCCCAGTTTTCCTTTGTCACTATTTACAAAGTCGGTAAGTGTATGATGCCTAGTGTTTTAAAAATCTGTTCAGATTTTAAAAGTCGTGAAGTGTATTCCAGCCTTTACATGATTTTCATAGGAGGAATAAGCTGTATAACAGCAGTACCATACCACTAGTCTACAGTGAAGTGCTGTTCAGATTGTCATATGTGGCAGCAGTGTGTGACATTATCTGTAACAATTTGTGTCCATAAT
Source organism: Spinibarbus caldwelli (assembly GCA_039654775.1). Classification (NCBI taxonomy): domain Eukaryota; kingdom Metazoa; phylum Chordata; class Actinopteri; order Cypriniformes; family Cyprinidae; genus Spinibarbus; species Spinibarbus caldwelli. The sequence continues at coordinate 22,663 of JBCAMP010000126.1, forward strand.
ATACTTTAAGGACTTTTTTTTATTATTATTTAATTTATATTATGATTTTCTCATCAGATTTCACTGCTGTCGAAAATAGGGTTTACTGACGAAATAGTGTTTTTGTTTTTTTTGGATACATACTAAGCATTTGGTAAAAGGAGCTGCAGCACATTTACATTTAAACAAGCACATTAAAACAAGGATAGTTTACTTCTATAATTACATATAAAAGTTCAAACTAAGGATTACCTATTTTTATGCATAACAAAATGTCATGTTTATTACACTTTGAGTGATCTTTCCACAGGTGATGTAGAAGACGACGCCATGGAGACATTTCCAGAACAATTAGGAAGGGTTCTGTCTTTGAGAATTCACACCTAGATCTTCAAGCCTGGCTCAAGATAATGCACAAGTCAGTTTATTTATTTGTTGTTTGTTTGTTTATGTAATTACCCAACTAAATTGTGACCTGAATAGCCAATGTAGCTGAATAGCAATGCAATTGCTTTAATCAAGAATGATTTTATTAGCAATTATTCATTTTTATAGGACTGTTTACAATTCACATTGTCTCAAAGCAGCTTCACAGAAAATAATAGATCCAAAAAAGAGCCATTACTTTAACCAAATCCTAAATTCATGCCATTCTGTTGTATACACAGTTCTACACAGATTATTCACTTTAGCTGAAAAGTTTTATGTGACAATCAGGTCATCACTCCCATTTTGACAGTAACAGTGGTGACTTGCCACAATTTTTTGGACTGTTGGGTTGCATGGTGGCATCAACAATATGATGGTCATTTTTTTTTAACATTTGCTATAAATATTGCAGTTGCAAGATTTTAGTGTATTGTGTGCAGCTCCAATACACATGTCAGTCACTGATACAGTTAAATATTAAATCATTTCATTTGTATTTTATAGTTCTTTTTATTACTGGAGGTGTGGGAGTCTCATATGGATTACCACTATTTGTTCTTGTCAGTTTTGCTCAAGGTCTCAGGAGAAGACATGTGGATATGATAGAAGAAAGTGTTTGCAAAAGTGGTGCATCCATTACATACGGTGGCCGTGAAGTGCAAAACAACATTACAAAGTGTAAAACACTTTTACGAAGCTCGAGACAAATTTACATTTTGGAAAACATTTTTACCAATCATAAAACACAATTACATGGGAAAAACACTTTTACCAAGGACGAAACAAATTTACATTTTAGAAAACAAATTAACAAGACGCAAAACACTTTTACCAGTCCCGAAACAAATTTACAATGACAGATTCTTCACGGAAAGGGAATGTACCACACACCGGAAGTGACGCGGTAAAAGGTGTTGTTGTTGGTGAGCGCGGTAAATTCGTGTTGTGGTTGTGGAGTAAATGGCGTAAATAAAGTTTATGGTGACCGAACATGGACTGCGGCCGAGGGATGTTTTGCCCGTTTTGTGGCAAACACATGAGCAGCTTAACGCGGTTTTGTTTTACGTGTGGTCGGTGTTTGGAGTTTCTAAAGGACGCGGACCAGACGGAAACATCAGACATACTGCATCAATGTGTTCAATATTTTAACGAGGGCCACTCGTACGCTGTAATCGTGGACATGATGTCAAATCTACACGGTGTAAACATCAGCTTGAGGACTCTTAAAAGTAAACTGAACGAAGCCGGGTTGTACCGCAGAAAGGATTATTCCTCTCCAAACTCCGTGAGTAACGCCATCAGATTGGAACTTCGTGGACCTGGACAACTATTTGGCTACCGCACGATGTGGCAGGTACTTAAACAAAAGTACAACTTTCGAGTGAAGAGAGATGATGTGATGAATTTGCTCCGGGAGCTTAATCCTCGAGGGTGTGAGAGCAGAACACGCAGAAGGTTTACAAGAAGAACCTACCATTCAATGGGACCTAACTATATGTGGCACGCAGATGGTTATGATAAACTTAAGCCATTCGGTTTGGCCATATCGGGATGCATAGATGGATTTTCACGTAAAGTACTGTGGCTTGAATGTGGACCAACAAATAATAACCCAACAGTGATTGCTCACTATTTCATGTCATGTGTGCGAAACCTCGGTGTCATCCCCATGAGACTGAGGACTGATTGCGGCACTGAGAACGGCATAATGGCTGCAATTCAATGTACGCTACGCCACCATCACAGTGACTACTACTCTGGCGCGTCCAGCCACATGTACGGCTCATCTATAAATAACCAGCGTATTGAGTCCTGGTGGTCTATATTTAGAAAGGGAAGGTGAGTGGTCTTCATAAAGGGTCATTGCATCTTTTGGTCATTCGATTTTCTTCTCAGGAACGAGTAATGAAAAACAAAAAACGAGCACAATAAAGATCAATACAGTACAAAATGTAAAACAAATACAGCCCGCCAGGAAAAGTAGTTGTTCCTGAAAAGAAAATCGAATGACCAAAAGATGCAGACCATAAATTTCATTACGACTAACCATTGATTTTATTATTCAAACGTGTATATGCTTAAAAGTATAACTACAATTTGTATCAATTTCTATAGGTCTCAGTTCTGGATGGAGTTATTTGCAGACCTTAGAGAAGCCGGATACTTCAACGGGAGTCATGAGCATCAGTGCCTATTGAGATATTGCTTTGGTGATGTTATTCAGAAGGACTTGGATGAGTGTGTGAGACTGTGGAACAGTCACAGGATTCGACCTTCCAGAACAGCAGCATGTCCAGGAGTGCCCAATGAACTCTACTACTTACCACACAGGTGATACATTGGTAATAAACAGATAAAAGTATTATTCTAACCTTTTAGCTTAAATGAAAAGAAATGCTTATGTTTTCTATTTAACATAGGTTTGGCTCCAGAGACTGTGGATTTCAAATTGAACAGGCTGAACTGGATTCTCTTCCTGAGGCTAGCCTGTCAGTGACTCCTTGTGGGGACCCAAACATGCAGGAGTACTTGGACTTTGCCATGGAACACAATCAGTTACAGAAGCCAGAGAACTGGGAGTCTGCATCAGAACTGTACATGAAACTAAAAGAAATGGCTCAGCTATGAAATGATCAAAAAGGGAGGGGTTTTTGTAGTGGTGGAATACTGCTGTCTGTCTGAACACAATGTTTATGAATCTGTCACCCACAGCTTAATTGTTTTTAAGTGTGAAGTAAATTAATCAAAAATAGTAATAAGTATTTATTAAACTTTTGTAGTATAGAAAACAAAACTTCTTGAACTACTTGTTTCTTTATCTAAAACAGTGATTCACAAAGGGATCCCAGTTTGAGAGTCACGAATCTAAAACATTTTCAAAATGTTAACGGTGAGAAAAAAAAACATGCTCACATACTGTTACATTATAAAAACAATTTTGGCAACTGCACCTTAAAGTGAACCTTTACAGTGAAGAACAACAATGTTTTCAGAGTCTTAACTCTAGGGGTCATCCATCATTTAGCTTAAAAACAGCCAAATCCTGGACTATTCTGAATTCCAAAGTCCATTTGTGACTTAAACAAAGTGTATGAATCTAGGAGTGGTAATTTCAAGGAGTTTGTACATGTATATGCCATTGGGAATGCAGAGTCATCCAGGAACTTTATTTGTGGCAGTGGTTCCAAGCCAGATGGGGGAAGTGAAGACAGCCCAGTAGCAAACATCAAAACATCTCCCACAGACACAGCAGCCTGGCCTTCTGCAAAGAAAAACAATTCAGATACATAATTAGGGGTTCAAGCTCGAAGAGCTGAAACCCTATTGTAATTGTACTGATTTTTATTATTAGGGGTTTTTTATTATTATAAGTTTTACGGCTCCGTAATCACGTGATGCATATCATTTGATAGATATCCTCATACTGAAAAACTTTGCCTCAAGAACTACTGCTGTCAATCAAATTGTTAATCAAAAATTCGCTATCTTAAAAACCTACTTGCGCGAACTAGTCCTAGATTTTTCGCCCAATCGCAACCAAACCAGTGCAGTACAATTCTCTGGACTCTCTAGATCAATAATTATCTAAAAAAGTTGAATTTTACCATTTGGGTAGCCATAACAGGGTCATTTAGAAAATGGGCGTGGCAAAACACTCAAAAGCCTATAAATCCTAAACGAAAACTCAGAACTTCACAAAAATTGGTGAGCACATGAGACATAACATTCTAAAGAAGCATGCAAAATTTCATGGAGATCGAACCATAGGTGGCACTATAACTTTCAAAAAGCTTTGAAAACTATATAATTCCTATGGTAAATTGCCTGTAATGGTCCTTTTCTTCTGTGATTTAGGTGGTTACATTATTGCTAAATAAAACAATGTCTTTTGATGCTTATGTGCTTAAAGGCCAGAAATGCTTGAACCCCGATAAATGCTGCTTGCAGCTTTAATTGCCATGTGTTTTCTTAACTAGTTATAAAAAACAAATAAACTAACAAACCTTCACAATCAAGGAGATAGTCTGCCCAGTAGGCCATGGTTTGACTTTCTTTAAGTCTTCGATTACTCCCCGAAGGACTGAGGTCAGGTTTGAAGAGTATCTCAAGGTCAAAAGCAGTGAGTTGCTTTTCAGAGTGGCACAGGGCAGGGGCCAGCAAAGTAGGGTGTTGCTGTAGTGCAGTCAAAAACTCCAGGGTTGAAAGACCCTCCCTGAATCTACAGAGTGAACACAAACATTGTTTCACTGCTGTGTAGTGGCAATTGAATTTAAATTAAAGAAAACGATTAAATATTTTTTTCTCTACAATTACTATCCACCTTAACAAACGTACATTTGGGGGTAAAAATGGTTGTGTTGAAAATTGATTTAAAGAACACTATTTTCACATTGCACATTAAAAGTTAATTGTTACAAACTAAGTATTACACACAGAAACAGAAGACTGGAATGACACAGACGGCTGGGTGGCTTGAGCACTTACAAAGTCTACATGCCCCATGCACTTTTTCAAAACTTTGTGTTATAGATTCAATTTAAAATAGTAATATTAATCTTTTTCCTCATCAGTATACGCACAATACGTCAATGAAAAAGCAAAAACAGTTTTTTAGAAATTGTAGCCAATTTAATAAAAAAAAAAAAAAGAAAAGAAAAAAGAAATATCACATTCACATAAGTTAATGAACCCTTTTCTCAGTATGCTGTTGAACCACCTTTGGAATAATTCCAGCCTGGATTCCTCGTGTATGAAGCTTCAGGCTTTACACACCCATCAACATCAGCACACTCTTATATCTGATTTTATATTATATATTATATCTGCTTTTATATTATATAATAACCTATATAACCCTTTAATTCAATTCAATTAAATTTTATTTATAGTATCAAATCATAACAAGAGTCATATCAAGACACTTTACAGATAGAGTAGGTGTAGACCACACTCTATAATATACAAAGACCCAACAATTCTAGTAATTCCCACCACACCAATCAGGGCAGGAATAGATTCAGATGTAAATGACACTGGCACAGTATGGAGCAGGTGGTTGGATAAACAGCAGCAAGTCATCAAGGGTTTGATGGATCAAGTGAGCCTCAAACCATCACTCTGCTGCCAGATGTGCAGTAGAGGTGGATGGATCACTTTAAGGGGTAACTGGACTGATTTTCCTCTTGAACTCTATGGAGGAGTTAGTCAGGAGGAAAAACCTAAGATCTAATTTCTGTTTTTGCTTTGTCATTATGATGTATTGTGTGTAGATTGATGAGGAAAAAGATTAATATCTATTTTAAATTGAATCTATAAGGTGTGTAGACTTAATGAAGGCACTGTAGTTTGACAAGGCACAGAATGAAGCGACCACATATAAATTGAAATACACTAAGTTACAAATTCTGTCACAGTGACAAATTGGTAACGGATATACATGCTTGCATAAACCAAAGATGGGGACCCTGAGGTATTTCAAACTAAAAATTCTTATATAAATACACAAAAAAGAAGAAAATCTCATCACTACAAATATCATCTTACCTGTCAATTACAGATGAGTTGCGGTCAATAATATACCATTGGAGGTAGTCTGAAACGATTTCTCTCTTTTCTTCCAAAGTAGCCACATGTCTCAGACAACCTGCTGTCTGTAACATTGTGCTGTGTCTCATCATACATTCGTGCAGAGCATCCAATGAAGCAGCATTCTCAATCTGAAACACATGAAAAGGGACATAAACACCCTAGTCAATAACTGTAAGCACTGTATCTCTTTGCCTATTTTTTTAATGAGATACATACACAGCATAGTGTAATCTTACACCATCAAAAATTAACAAATTAATGAAACAAATTCTGTACTGGATATAGGAAGTAAACACTGTCTCAAAACACTGCAGGAACTATGTAAAACTCTGCCCTACCATACCGTAGCCTTATGCTATTCTCACCTCTTGCAAAGCTTTCCCTATTTCTTCATCAGTTATTAAATTAATTGGTGCTTTGAATGAAGGCTGGCCTGCAAGATAATGTACAAGATCTTTCGACAGGAAATGGGGTCCTGGACCTCCATGCACAACTGACACAGCAATCATCTTTCCTGCCAGGTAGTATTCATCCTCCCTAACAGCTGTGAATGAATTCATATTGCAAAATTAAAACAAACAATACATCATATACTGTAATATACAAGCATTTTTCATGTGATATATATGGTCAATGATCATTAACCAACCATTAGTAGCCTATAGTACACATCTAACCCATATGCATACCATTTGCATTGTAGACCAAGAATCTGTGTCCTTCTGGTCCATCAAAAATGGGCTGGTCTTTTAGGTGTTTCATTAGTAGAGTTAAAAACTCTCGTCTTGGACCACCAGTGTCAATTCCCTCTTCCAGAACACCAGTATCGTCAGTAAATTTGACCAGCATGTCACAGGTTTCAGAATATGTTGTACGCTTGAAACCTCTGACTGCCCCATCCCAAACATTAGCCCTTGAGATGTTGAACCGGCTGACTCTTTTATGATCAATAGGAAGTGACAGGTTTGCTACGATGTCAGGTAACGTAATGTCCGTCTCCTCCCTGTAATGACAAAAAGTGACTTAATTTGTGGATATTCCAGATATACCAGAACTATTGTACAGTGAAAAAACAGGAGTGCTATAGTCAAAAGCTGTCATATTACATTGCTGTGTGTTGGAAATTCTTCACATTGACAGCAACCGGCTCTTCGTCCTCTTGCTCAACATTTGGTGAATACAGGTCTGTGTATTTACTGTTGGGAAATTATCATTTCCATGTTAAAACATCTTACAAACAAAAATGTCCTCCCCATGTAATCAGTTAAATAAATTTAAATTATGTCAGTCATTATGATTTTTTTTATTTACCTGTAGCAAGAAGTTTTTTCTGGATTTTTTTCAGGTGGATCCAGATCGTCAGCATCAGATATTACTATCTGAAAAAAAGATTAAATTGTCTGAAACAACAACACTGAAAGCAAGAAATGTCATGGTGCCAGTCTGCCTTATTACCTGTCCTGGCTGAATTGTTGATGAATGTCCTGGTGCATCTCTGAAACATGATAAAACATAAAAATTATTAGCTCCATGATAAAGGCTATAATGTAGTTTTGAGTAAAAGGTAATAGTAGCGGGAACAGAAAGATTTATAAAAAAAAAAAAAAGATTATTTTGTTATAAATCACATTACACATATGGTATTTTCTGTTTCAAGTTCATCAGAGCGAATTCTCTGATCACATCAACAACTTAAAGATAGATTATTTAAAAGTACTCTCATGCAATTTGGCATCTAGCCTTCGTCAGCGAGTCAAATGGATGAAATGAGAGACAATGGGTCTTTTCTAGTGGCCAAGGTTTTAGACATCTTAAAACCAGCAGGTGTCCTTCAGGCCTACAGTCAAATCATGTAAACATTATGTATACACCAAGATACAGCCAAGATTCCTATTGGTTGATTACCACTAGAAAAAAAATGAAAGCACTGAAACAATGAAAGTGAAAGCACTGTAGCCCAATAAGATATGAGTTATTATTAATTTCCAGTCAAGAAGTAAAGAAATAATTTCAACCCATGCACGCCTGAAAGTTCCTTTGTGTACAAGTGTGCAACACCTACCTTTCATCTTCCAGTTTGAGTTTGGGAGTACTTCGATTTTGTGGTTCAAAAACCTGAGAGGAAACGGGTAAAATTATCAACAGCTTCCATTATGGTTCCATTACCACATACAGCATATATCAATGCTGAATGGATTCCTGTGTTACTGTATAATAGTTACTGCAAAATAATCAAAACAAACCTTTTTCCACTAAATTATTGACCAGGACAAAGATTTTATGCGTAAAATCCAATGTACATCTAATAAATAAATACAAACATACATAAATATTTAAAAAAAATAGAAATAACTGATGTACCAAAGTGTCAGCTCAACTGAATTCAGCTGTGCTCCTTGTTGTGATGACAATTTCAGAATCAGAATCAGAGTCTGAGGTATCATCCACTGAAAAAAATAAAATCAAACAAACATTATCTATCCTCCAGCAGAGTATCAAAATATGTAAAAATATTGAATCATGAGATCCACTAACCTCTTTTATAGTGTTTTTCTAGGTAAATGAAAAAAGTGATCCTGGAATATGCCTTTCCTATTTCCTTTTTATATTCTGCCAATTTGAATGGCCTTTCTGACCCAGGCACATGGACCACCTCTGAGCAGTCTGGATACAAAAGGACGTAAGGTCCTTCGTGCATGGCCTTGTTAAATGTTCTCATTTTCTGTACAGCTTGTTTCAGTAGATCAGGTGCTGCTACCTCCGAGTCTGTAAATAACGGGAGTGTTTTCCCTCTTAGAGGTTTTAAATCGGTTCCATCAGTTTCATGTGGCGCCATCAATCCTACATTTATCTAGTAAGATTACAAAAATATATATTTAAATGTATACATAGGTAAAATAAATATACACATACACACAAATACATATAGAGCATTGCAAATTTGTATAGGACGGTCAGTACAACTTACCTGGACGTGTTTTCTTTCTTTAGGCTTAAATCTTCCTTTTGGCCCATAGTTAAAAGACTGCCGTTCTTTTGACTTCGAGCTTCTGTACTCCATGAACTGTTTGTGTGATGGGCATGGTTGTTCTGCTGAAATGGACAGAGTTCCGTTTCAAAACAGAAAGTTATAAGCCGCTCAAAAAATCATTATTAGCATTACTGATTTGTATTCACATGGCCTCAGATAGCTAGCGTTTTGCTACACTAAAAAATAACAAATAACAACTTACTTTGCTTAGCACTGTCCGGCTGTCGAGACGTCCCCTGTGTTTCCGTCTGGTCCGCGTCCTTTAGAAACTCCAAACACCGACCACACGTAAAGCAAAACCGCGTTAAGCTGCTCATGTGTTTGCCACAAAACGGGCAAAACATCCCTCGGCCGCAGTCCATGTTCGGTCACCATAAACTTTATTTACGCCATTTACTCCACAACCACAACACGAATTTACCGCGCTCACCAACAACAACACCTTTTACCGCGTCACTTCCGGTGTGTGGTACATTCCTTTCCGTGAAGAATCTTCTTCTTCTTCTTCTGGTGTTTTATGGCGGTTTGGCAAACCCACAAAAAGGTGGATTACCGCCACCTACTGATCTGGAGTGTGGAGTGTACATACATTTGGAAGAAAGAAATACAAAAAAAAAAAAAACAAAAAAAAAAAAAAAAAATACCTAGATTCTATCTATGGTTCCTGTGTTTTTCAAGTATTTAAATAGTACTTCATGTACTCTTAATTGCCTTGGCCCGTTTCCTAATAATACTTTTAAAGAAATATTATCAACTTCCAAAGATCCTAATTCTTGTTTTAATTGAAATCTCTCCCTTTCATATGCAGGACACTCAAAAAGAATATGCATCACTGTTACTAATTCTCCACATTTGTCACACTTTCCCGATTCATGTTTACCTATTTTATAAAGACTATGGTTTAATGCTGTATGTCCAATTCTTAGTCTCGAAATAATGACCTCTTTCTTCCTATTTCCATATCTTTTCCTCTCAATTCCAACATACTCCTGAATCTGAAAAAGATGTCTTCCTTTAGACCCACTATTCCATAACTTTTGCCATTTCTTACTTACTTCAAATGATATCACTCTCTTGAATTCAGCTTTACTTAAAGCTAAATTAATTTCTATTTGTGGATGATTTAATGCTTCCTTGGCTAGCAAGTCTACTACCTCATTTCCATCCACACCCACATGCGCAGGTACCCAGAGGAAATTCACCTCTATCCTTATCTGTCTTATTCTAAACAAACTTTGCAAAACTTCAAATATTAAATCTTGCCTTGCTTCAGATTTACCACTTAGTAAACTAGTGAGCACAGCCATTGAATCACTACATATCACAGTTCTTTCAGGTTGAACTTCTTCAATCCATTGTAGAGCTATTATGATAGCTAATATTTCAGTAGTAAAAACTGACACATGATCTGATAATCTTTTTGCCATTTTTATTTTAAAAGTAGGAATATATACTGCTGCTGCTGTTCTTCCAGACTCTGGTTCCTTAGACCCATCTGTAAATACCTGTAACACAGAATAATACTCCTGCATTAAATATTGTTGAACTACTAATTCAGTTGACATGTTCATCTCCGGTTTTTTTATTATTTCGTGAATTTGTAAGTCTATTATCGGCATAGGGAACAACCAAGGGGGAATTGCTGGTATAGCAACCGAAGGAGCAATTTCATGATCTTTCAACTCCAAGCTGTTTGCCTCCTTCCTTACTACCCAACCAAAGCTTGCCATTTCTTTATATTCATATTCCCAACAATCTTTCAGAAGAAGTCTGACTGGATGGTTTTCCAGATGTCCCTTTACACCAGACCAATACCTTAATCGTAATTGAAACCTACGCTGTTCTAGAGGCAATTCTCCCATTTCAACTTGTAATGAAGCCACCGGGGAAGATTTAAATGCACCACAGCAGATGCGCAAAGCTTGATTTTGTATTACTTCTATCTTTTTAAGTAAAGTTTTGTTCGCAGAACTATATACTACACTACCATAATCTATGTTTGACCTAATCACAGCACAATAAATTCTTTTCAATGACTGACATCTTGCCCCCCACTCAGCTCCTGATAAGCACCTTAATACATTTATTCCTTTTTTGCATTTTTCTAATAATTTCTGAATATGTATTCTAAAATTTAATTTAGAGTCCATCCACACACCCAAAAATCGTACCACATTAACTTGTTCCAGCTGACAACCATACATTTTTACATTCACGCTTTGATTATCTTTCTTTTTCGAAAAACATATTACTTGTGTTTTTGCCACAGAAAATCGAAAACCCCATTTATTCGCCCAATTTTCCACCTCATTTACTGCTTTTTGCATTTTTTTTTCTACAAATAAAACATTTCGTCCCCTTTTCCAAAGAGCTCCATCATCCGCATACAACGATCTTCCTATTCCATTTTCAACGTTATGAAAGATGTCATTAATCATTAAATTAAAAAGAATAGGACTGCTCACACTTCCTTGGGGAGTTCCATTCTCAATTGGAAGAATCTGAGAAAAAGCAGTCCCTGCTCTTACTTGAATCGTTCTTCCAAACAAGAAACTCAAAATCCAGTTATACATTTTTCCATCAATTCTCAAGCTTTCCAATTTCATTAAAAGACCCTCTTTCCACAGCATATCATAGGCTTTTTCTACATCAAAAAATACTCCCACAAGCACTTCTTTATTAACTTGAGCTTTTCGAATGTCATTTTCCAAACATAATATTGAATCCATCGTATTTCTCCCTTTTCTAAATCCACTTTGGCATGCTGAAAAAATGTTCCTACTTTCAATCACGTAAGTCAACCTATTCATAACCATCCGTTCCATAACTTTGCATAAATTTGATGTCAGCGCAATAGGTCTATAATTAATTGGCTGAGAATGGTCTTTTCCTGGTTTGGCTATTGGCACAATGACCCCATGCTTCCAATCTGCTGGTAAATTCCCTGTCTCCCATATTTTGTTAAAAAGTTTTAAAACCATACTTAATGATAAATCTGATAAGTGCTTAATCATCTCATAACATATGTCATCCTTGCCTGGGGAAGTATGTTTGACTCCCGCAAGCGCTCTTTTTAACTCATACAAAGTAAATTCTGAGTCCAACATACCTCCTGATGGGTTCTTCTTCACAAATATGTGAGCATTCTCCCTAACTTTCTGTTCCCTATATTTCCTCATATTATCTGAAATATTTTCATTACTGTGCACCTTAACAAATGTTTCCACTAACATCTCTGCTTTATCACTGTCTTTTTATTGCTATTTTTCCATTATTTACTAAAACTGGAATATTATTATTTTTCTGAATCCCTCCCATCTTCCTAATCATATTCCAAACTTCATTAATTTCAATTTCCTCCCCAATTCTATTACAATATTCTCTCCAGTAATTTCTTTTTGCTTTTCTTACTTCTCTCCTCACTATTGCCTGCGCCCTCTTATATTTAATGTACTCACTAAACAACACAGATTTTCTAGCTTTCTTCATCGCTTTATTTCTTTCCCTAACTGCCTTACTACAGTCTATATTCCACCACGGTACTGCTTTTTTACTATTTTTAGTTTTCTTTTTTCCTATTATTTCCTCAGCCGTATTTCTTAACACTTCACTTATTTTCTTACTTAACTCTTCAATGTCTTCAGTATCACCTACCGTTTCACACATATCCTTATGACACAATTCTTCAAAAAGTGCCCAGTTGGCTTCTTTAAATTTCCATCTTGGAATTCTCTCCACCAAGGTTTGGGTAATGTCCACACCTATTTTACACCATATTGGATAATGATCACTTCCCATTGTACTTTGTTTACTTACACTCCATTCGCACTTTCTAGCTAGATTTTCTGACACTAGAGTAATATCTAAAGCTGATTTACGCCCATGAATTACATCTATTCTTGTAAAACATCCATTGTTCACACATACTAGCCGTCCCCAATCTAACATTTCTTCCACAATCAGCCCATTAAAATCTGTTTTAACACTTCCCCATAGTGTATTATGCGCATTGAAATCACCACACCATATTACTTTCTGATTTGTGTTACCTCTTATATTTTCCAATACTTCCTTATTTAACTTTTCACATGGATTATAAAAATTAATTACTTTAATACTATGATTCCCTTCCCAGACTTCCATCACTACCACCTCCTTATCTACACTCTCTACAACATTCCTATATCCCACACCTTGTTTTATAAATGTAGCTACCCCACCACCATTACCTTGTTTTCTATCTTTCCTAATTACCACATATCCTTGTAACACAAAATTCAACTGAGGTTTGAGCCATGTTTCTTGAACACATATTATATCAGGTTTATTTTCCAAATCAGAAATGAATTTTTTAAACTCTTGCCCATTAGCTATTAAGCTTCTCACGTTCCACTGAAATATTAAAAGCACCATTATGAACCACCACATCCTGATTGAGTATATGTAGTTTGCATCTTTAACTTCTCATTAATCATATCCACCGAAATACCTTCAATCTCTAGATACTTTTCTGCTGCTTTGATTATGATTCTGATTCTTTCTGTACGGCTTTCAGTTTGCGCCGAACAATTCACTACTTCAGCCATAAAAGTAACAAATGCAACATTGTTCTTAATCCCAAAATTCTCTTTTGTTTTTTCCTTTGTCATTTCCATCTTTTGTTGACCGATTTCTTTGCTTTTTTCTCCTGATTCCAAATTCTTTCCTACTTGTTTAAGAGCCTCAGAGTATGTCAGTCCTTCCTGTATTCTAACATTTTGAACTTGAGCCGCATGTTTCCTCACCTTGCACCCTCCATATCCCGCACTGTGATCCCCTCCACAGTTACAACACTTGGGATTAACTTCTTTCCCGCATTTTCCATACTCATGTTCTCCGCCGCATCGTGCGCACCTCTGTTTGCCTCTGCATACAGCCGCTACATGTCCAAACTTTTGACATTTATAGCATCTTAGAGGAGGGGGTACATAGAGTCTTACCGAAAAACTCATAAATCCCAAAAAGACTTTACTTGGCAGCTTATCCTCATCAAAATGAATCATCACAGAGAGGCTATCTCCCCTTTCATTATTCTTATAGCATTTTAATCTTTTCACATCGATCAGCTCCCGTAATCCCTCTCTTAATCTTTTCAACTGGTACCTCTGTGGGGATCCCTGTTATTACTCCTTAAACCCATTTCTTTTCTTCTTGTACTGAACAAATCACACTTTGTCCCATGATCGACTTGACTTCTAGAGCCTTTTTTTGTTGCCTACTATCCTTACAATATATTAGTAGTCTACCATCTCTCAACTTCTTAACACTTTCAACCAGTCCTATCACTTCCTTCATTGCTTTAGATAACTTCAGTGGATTAATAATACTGAAAGATCCAGTTTCAAATTTCATCACTACCTTATATTCTTCTTTCCTTCTTCTTGTCAGATGGGTTTCTTTTTCACTGTCAGTTTCAGATGCACTACTTTTCTTTCTTTTTCGTTTTTCTACAATCTTCCACTCATTATTTCCATTCCCGCCTTCCTCCGCGTCTAACATTTCATCCTCCATTTCCGGATCGCTTCCGGAATCTACTCCACTTCCTACCATGCACTCTCCAGTCACAGATCAGCTGTTGCCAAACCGCCTCCAACGCGCCTTCCAAGTCCCTCCCCGTCTCTCGGCAGTCAGTGTTGCCTCCGTGAAGAATCTGTCATTGTAAATTTGTTTCGGGACTGGTAAAAGTGTTTTGCGTCTTGTTAATTTGTTTTCTAAAATGTAAATTTGTTTCGTCCTTGGTAAAAGTGTTTTTCCCATGTAATTGTGTTTTATGATTGGTAAAAATGTTTTCCAAAATGTAAATTTGTCTCGAGCTTCGTAAAAGTGTTTTACACTTTGTAATGTTGTTTTGCACTTCACGGCCACCGTAATTACAAAAGTATATGATGCTCTTCGCCACAGCTGCATCACTGCCATGAAGCGTGTTCAGAGGAAGAAAAAGATGCGGATTGGTGGTACACATGCTTTTGTCATCATTGATGAAAGTAAATTCCGTCACAAAAGAAAGGTACAGCACAGAATGCCAGATGACATTGAGATTACTAAGAAGATATTTTTGATTGTTAAATAATAATAATAACAACATGATTATATCATTTTGGTTTGACTTGTGTAGTACAGCCGTGGGCGATTTGGGAGAACCTGGGGAAGAAATCGTTCATGGGTTTTTGGAATGCTTGAGGTGAAGGGTATTCGTCGAAGACCAATATTGAAATTGATCAAACAGCGTTCCAGAAGGCATCTGCTACCCATTATACAGAAGTATGTAGTTCCTGGGAGTCAAGTTCTCAGTGATTGCTGGAGGGCGTACAGCACCTTGCAGCAGCAGGGCTACATTCACTATCAAGTGAACCATAGAGGATTCTTTGTTCATCCCCAATCAGGTGCCCACACCCAGCACCTAGAGCGTGCATGGTGCTCTTACAAGGAAAATATCTATCGATACAGGGGCAACCTCACCAAACATTCACTACAAAGAAACCTCTGTCTTATTGAGTGGAACTATTGGCTTGCAAAGAGTAACAGACATGGACCCCTTGGCCGCTTAATCCACGACATTCAAAAAGTGTATACATTTAAATGAAACAGTATTTCTAATGTGATGACCGCACTTGCTTATAAGCATATACATAGTGCATCTTTCTTATTAATGAGTAAAGCACTGGCACGTACAAATGGGGCCAAGTTACACTTAAACAAAAGTTTTATATATTTTATAGCTTTATTTTAAGTGGAGTTACTTGTAATTGTAATTGAATGTTTTCTCTACCAGCTTTACCCGTCTTTCTCCAAAGAAAGCGGTTATTTGAATTTCCAAAATGTTTAGTTTTAATTTTGAGCCTTTTGGTAAACTCTGTGTTGGCTGTTCCGATGCAAGATTTTTTAGTTTTTTTTTCTTCTATTAATTGCCCATCATTAAACTGTCACCCTGACTCTGTTTAGTTTTGTACATCATGGTTTTGTCATTATTGTTTTTCCCTGAGGCCTATGGAATGATGCAAATATTATACATAATAAAGCTTTTTAATACACAATTACTGTAGCCTCAAAAGTAATAGTCGTGAAAAATATAAAATTAGGTTTGCCCCCTGCTGGACATTTGACTAATGCTGCATTTAATTAAGGCATACAGTGGACATTAATCAATCCCAAAACATAATTAAATTGTTGTATAAATCGCAGATTCGTGGAGCAGGGCTAAAAATAATCGCCGAACAATTTTGGGAAAACAACAACGAGGGAGACAAAGTGAGTGTCCTAGTGGTTGCGAGCATACCAGGAGCCAATGGCAAGGCCGTGATCCCTTTACTTAGCCCTTTAGAAATTGAAGTGTTACAAGCAGGTAATAAGTTTACTTCATAGATCGTATATTTGGTGCTATTATATCGCTTATTTGTTTCACTATGATTTTACTGCACTTAGCGTTTTACTTTTTTAAATGATATACCTAATTGTTATTGTGATGTGTTATGTGCGCCATTACAGCAGAGACACCTCGTGAAATCCGTCAGTCCGAAGACGATCGGTAAGTAAAGCATTTGTTAGCCTTGTTAACGATTCTTTGCATCAACAACTGTTGTGTGGCAAAATTCAGCAACAATTGAAAATGCTCTTTTCAATGTTTTGTTACATTCCATTTATACTGTACCTCGCTAATGTTAATGTTTAACTAATGCAGACAAACTAGCTAATGTTTCTATTGTTCATATTGCTAACTTGAACATATATATAATTATTATTATTATTATTTTTTTTTTTTTTTACTCTTAAAATCTCAACATTATCTTACACAATTGGTAAATCCACCAAATTAGCCAAAATGTTATTATAGGTAGTATAGTGTCCATATTTTTTGTCCTATTAATTATTAACATTTCTGTTTCATTTGTAGTGTTAGGCTACTAGAATACTAGAAATATCGTTATTGGTTATACTTTTGATTTAAAATTTGAGGTTACCCTGCCTTTAAATAAAACCAAAAAGCTATGGTTAATGTAGATAAACCATGTTTTTTTTTTTTTTTTTTTTTTTTAACAAACAGCTAAAACCCAGCCTGGTTTTAGGGAGGTTTTAACTTTTTAACATTTTCAAAAACTGGTCAAAACCCCTGTTAAACCAGACAAAACCAGCAGAGGTGTTTCTGGACACCTCTGAATATGCTATATCCATAGGTTTAAGTTAATACTAATCAGCTTGATTACTAGTTTCCTAACTATGTACAAGGTGTTTTGTAACCCTGTAGGCCAATAACATTATTGCTTTGTCAGCTTGGTTCATGCAGTTTTTGCAATTCAGACAGTTGTTCTGAAATATGTTTGTTCAACCTTATGTCAAAATATACTGCTGCTTTTCATGCAGTGTATGTCATTACCCTTATTTAGTGTGGTTTCACCACAAGCTAACTGCTCCAGAGTTCATTTTCAAGCCGCCCAAAGTCACCTCGTTCAGGTGATCTTGGACCATTTTTTTGATTCTGATCCAAGCAATAGCTGTATTGTATTATATATGCTTAAACGAACCGAACTAGGGGTGAAAACAAGCCAGGTTCCGAACAAATGCTCCAAAACGAGCCAGGTTTGAATACACCAAGTCCGCAAGGACCACGTGATTAGAAATGTGCTTGACAGTTAAATTCTCTTCTTTATCAGATTTAATAGCATGGGGGACAGTGAAGCAGAAGGCGTCGAGAGTCATACAGAAGGTAAGCTGGACTCCAGATATAATTACCAGCACATTATCTCACTTTTGTTTAAATTGCTCAGGTCCATGACTGGGTCAGATGTACTGAGCAGAAAGATATACAGACAAGCCAGTTTTTAGCCCCGTTTCCATCGCAGGAACTTTCCCCAGGAACTAGGGACTTTGGGTACTCCATATTAAAATCGTGATCTCTATTTGAGACAAAAATAAATAAATAAAATCATGCAGCTCTAATCAGTAGTCTATAGTGTTTTTGTTTCTGTGTGTTTTTATTAACAAGCTTATTATAACCTGCACGTTGACAGAAATATATTTGCAGACAGCTGTGTAGTGGAAATTAATGCTCTGTACCATACTAAAGAAAACATGGTCCCTGACATTAATGTTGACTTGGATGCTTCCTTTTTCCTCAAGCTATGTCATCTGATCAAGATCAAAATATAGCTCCTACTGCCTTCACTGTCCTTACAAATCTCCAGAAGAAGAGGGATTTAATAAACAGGAGAGATCAGCTTAGAACACAGCTGGATCAGCTGATGTTGGAGTCATCTGCTGCTCCTCCCCCTGCTCCATCAACATCTAGTAATGCCCCTCATCATAGCTACAGTAAGTTACATTTTTGTTAACAACAATTTGTGCAACATATATATTTATTTCAACAAAAGCCTGTTAAATTAGAAAATACAAGTTGAGAAATTGGTAAGTTTAATACAGAGAGACAAATATATTTCTTTTTTAGAGAAACCAGGAAAGAAGAAGAGGACATTGACATCGTCTTCCTCCTCTTCATCCTCTACATCCTCTACATCGTCGTCCTCCTCATCATCCTCTTCTTTTGAGAGGAAAAAAAAGAAAAAGAGAAAATCGAAAAAATGTACTGAAAGACCATTTGGAAAGAGAAGTAAGTTCAAAAATGTAGAAGTTACAAAGTCGTTAAGCATGAAATCATAAGTATTCTTAAAGCTTTGATGATATACTTAAAATAATAATGAAATGCAACCTATGACAGTGAACATCCCTTACTGACAGGCAGAGATTCTTGTGTATCGTGTTCAAAAAAGACTTGAGTAAAGCAACTGTCCAATATCTGTAGCTTAGTCTCTGCATCTTATGTCATGCCCACAGTGTTTGATGCATAAGGTACACAAAATTGGAGACACTTCAGGACTTTTGAAGTTGATCTGCTAGTTTGAATACTACAGGAATTCTGGGAGACACATGTCACGTTAATAAACATTCTGCCTGGAAACAAAGCCGAACTATGATTAGATTCTTTATGTCAGTCAGACGAACTCTTGGCCTGTATAAATACTTAGATTAATGCATTCTAACCAGCAGCAGAGGATTGAGTGGATTAAATGCAGGGCAACAATTTAGCGAGGTTGCAGTGCAAGCAAGGAATTGCACATTTTATTTTATTTGCAATGGATACATTTTGTGTCACGTGCATTGTAACTTAAATGTTACAGTCTTTATATAACTCAGTACTTAATTATATAATTACACTGTAACATGGACACTTTTTTGTTTTGTAATGTAAACAAATCCCTTTAAGAGACTAAAAACAATGAGTTGTGTTTAAGACCTGAAACATCTGTGATTCACATACCTGATTTAGCTTTTCACTATTGCCCAATAAGTACTAAACCTCAGCAATGCCATGTTTTCTTATTACAAGTAAGGAGTACCAATGACAATGGACTCATGCACCTAAGGAGACAACATGAGATATTATTTGCATGTGTTGATACTAGAAAAGGTAGTATCCTCACAATTATATTCCTTCTTAGAGAAAAATGGTATCTGTGAGGAATTCCAGTCAGGATTTAGA
The DNA here is from genome assembly GCA_039654775.1 of Spinibarbus caldwelli. Lineage (NCBI taxonomy): Eukaryota > Metazoa > Chordata > Actinopteri > Cypriniformes > Cyprinidae > Spinibarbus > Spinibarbus caldwelli. The sequence continues at coordinate 42,261 of JBCAMP010000126.1, forward strand.
CCGTATCATAGTACTGAGACTGCTCTCATTAGAGTTACAAATGACCTGCTTCTATCATCTGATCATGGTTGTATCTCTTTATTAGTTCTACTGGATCTTAGCGCTGCGTTCGACACTATCGACCACAACATTCTTTTGAATAGACTAGAAAACTTAGTTGGCATTAGTGGAAGTGCCTTAGCATGGTTCAAATCGTACTTATCTGACCACCATCAGTTCGTAGCAGTAAATGAAGAGGTATCATATCGATCACAAGTGCAGTATGGAGTACCTCAAGGCTCAGTACTAGGGCCGTTACTTTTCACGCTTTACATGTTACCCTTGGGAGATATTATCAGGAGACATGGTTTTAGCTTTCACTGTTATGCTGATATTACTCAACTCTATATTTCTTCACGGCCCGGTGAAACACACCAAATTGAGAAACTAACGGAATGTATAGTCGATATAAAAAACTGGATGACGAGTAACTTCTTACTGCTAAATTCTGAAAAAACAGGTGTTAATTATCGGACCTAAAAACCCCACATGTAATAACCTAGAACACTATCTAACACGTGACGGCTGCTCTGTCAATTCTTCTTCATCAGTTAGGAACCTAGGTGTGCTGTTTGATAGCAATCTTTCATTTGAAAGCCATGTTTCTAGTATCTGTAAAACTGCGTTTTTCCATCTCAAAAACATATCTAAATTGCGACCTATGCTCTCAACGTCAAATGCAGAAATGCTAATTCATGCGTTTATGACCTCAAGGTTAGACTATTGTAATGCTTTACTGGGTGGTTGTTCTGCACGCTTGATCAATAAACTACAGTTGGTCCAAAATGCAGCAGCTAGAGTCCTTACTAGAACCAGGAAGTATGACCATATTAGCCCGGTTCTGTCAACACTGCACTGGCTCCCTATCAAACATCGGATAGATTTTAAAATCTTGTTAATTACTTATAAAGCCCTGAATGGCTTAGCTCCTCAGTACTTGAGCGAGCTCTTATCACATTATAGTCCTCCACGTCTGCTGCGTTCTCAAAACTCTGGCCATTTGATAATACCTAGAATATCAAAATCGACTGCGGGCGGCAGATCCTTTTCCTATTTAGCGCCCAAACTCTGGAACAATCTACCTAACACTGTTCGGGAGGCAGACACACTGTGTCAGTTTAAATCTAGATTAAAGACACATTTCTTTAACCTGGCTTACACATAACACACTAATACACTTCTATTATTCAAATCCGTTAAAGGATTGTTAGGCTGCATTAATTAGATCAACCGGAACCGGGAACACTCCTCATAACACACGATGTACTCGTTACATCGTAAGAAGAATGGCATCTACGCTAATATTTGTCTGTTTCTTTATTATTCTGTTTCTCAGTCCGTGTCCGGATCAGATGGCGCCGGGAGATGATGTCTGCGACCCTGACCGTCGGCGGAGGCCGGACACCTGGATGAGCCCCGGGGACATATCCCCAGTGAAGACCTCGACTTAAATACAATAAAACTTAAAATTAAACAAAATAACTATAATATAATAAAATACCTAACTACATAATACTATTATTGTTAGAAATTGCAACAATATAAAAATAGAAATATAATACATTTATACATTTAAAATTTAATTAATACAATAAGTAAAAAAATAAATAATAATATCCTGGCCAGAGGAGAACTGGCCCCCCGACTGAGCCTGGTTTCTCCCAAGGTTTTTTTCTCCATTCTGTCACAGAGGGAGTTTTCGTTCCTTGCCGCTGTCGCCTCTGGCTTGCTCAGTTGGGGACACTTAATTTCTAACGATTATCGTCAATTTGATTTCATATATACTATTTAAACTAAACTGAGCTAGACAATGACATCTCTGAATTCAATAATGAAATGCCTTTAACTGAAAATTGAGTGTTTAATCTTATTATTATACATTACTGACACTCTATCCTCCAATTTGATACTGTTAAGTGCTTTGACACAATCTGTATTGTTAAAAGCGCTATATAAATAAAGGTGACTTGACTTGACTTGTTGACAATAGACTGTTAATCATTTACACGTTGATTAAGATCCTTTATTGGCACACAATGCCTATGAAATGTATCCTAGGTAGATTAGTATATGGTTTGACGCAAACCACAATATATATCATGGACATATGCGCTGTGTAGCTAGGAGAGAGGTGGACACCATTCAAATCTTTAAACATTTTAGGAGCTTATTTTATATAATTTTTTTGGTGTTTCCATTTCTTCTGACTTTTTTGGCTCAATAACGAGTCGCTTTCCAGAAGAGTGATTTGTAGCAAATGTACACTAACAAATACTACACCAATGTGTATGAACTGACCTCTATAATGTTGGTAATGTTATACTGTTATGACACAACATTAAGTGCTAAAGAGCTGATATCAATTGTAACAATTTCCAAAAATATTTCACTTTTTTGTTTTATTCTAGTGTCAACCCCGAAGCAGGTTACCCACAGATACCAGCTCATCCTGAAAACATTCAAAAAAGTCAGGAGTGTCCCTGAATGTTTAAAGAGGCACAGTGTTGACAAAACAACCTTGGCCCTAACTAGCATCATTGCTGAGGTATGTATAAGCAAATATGTAATCATAATTATACTGTTACACAGCTTACTGTCTGCTGATGAGTGATCACTCCACACTATTGCTCTACAAACTGGCTGTTAGATGGACTTCATTTAAAAGTAATGCATAAAAAAATAAATACGACCTCATGTTATGTCAATCACGTTTACACACTGCCTCCGAAACTTTCGTCCGTCATGAAAAAAATTGGATCAGGTTCGATTTTCTGCGTTTTCGTGTCCGTAGCATGCATTTTGATAGGAAAAGATGAGGAATATGAAAAAACTGAAAAACGCACACGAAAACTTCGGACTCCGTGTGCAATGACCTTTAGTGTTCTTGTTGAATTATAGTGTGTTATAATGACAGGCGTTCCTACTATTATTGTCCATCCTATTTATATAATTGAGGGTAGGCTAACTAACAGAAACACCGTGCTGTATTGCACTATAGTTCAGCAGCAGCACAAACAGCAGCCTCCTAAATGATTATAAAGTTGAATTAACACAACCTTCAAGGAGAAGTATTTAATTGCAGGACTGTTGTGTTAAAGTGACTTTGAGTTATTACCCTCATGTACCTAATAAATACTATCTTTACAAAAATTAACTATAGGTGTGTCCCAAATCGCACACTTATACACTATTCTACGCCATTTTCTAGTATAAATACACTCTAAAAAAATGGTACTATATAGCACTAAACATGGTTCTTTGGCTCGTAATCATAGGGGAACCACTTTTGGTGCTGTATAGTACCAAATGTTGGTGCTTCAGTGGTTCTTCACCGGTTCTTTGACATGACTGAGGGGCTATATAGCACTTTCTGCAGAGACAGACTAATAAACTCCTAAATAACAAACTCAAATAAAATCTTATTAAAATATTTTTTAATTCTCTCTTTTCATTTGTGTTTGTCATAAAATTATGAACAAATACTATTAAACAATATGAATTATTCCACCCATGTATTAGAATTTAGAGGGTTTCCTGTACATAGAGACTATTTTTATCAGTTTAGTCTGTTTGTGGGTAGGGCACTCTTTTAAATTGAGGTATGCCTCATTCTGTAAAAATGCAAACTATCCAACAGGACTGAAGCTTTTGTAGCACAGCCATGGCCATTTTATGGTACCCATGGTTTAACTATAGCAGGGAATTCAAACTCAGTTCCTGGAGAGCCACAGCCCTGCAGAGTTTAGCTTCAACTCTAATTAAACACACCTGATCCAGCTAATGAAGTCCTTCAGGCTTATTTGAAAACTACATGGTTTGTGTGTTGGAGCAGGTTTGGAACTAAACTCTACAGGGCTGCAGCCCTCCAGGAACTGAGTTTGACACTCCTAAACTATAGTAACCAAGGCTTTTTTTTTTTTTAAACTACGGTATAAACATGTTTAATTTTCGTAAGTTATTAACTTGTTAGTAGAGACTGCAAGACCTGAATTGGGTGCGTTTGATAAGGGAGACATACAAAATGTTCAGGGCAGGGGTTTTCAAACCTGTCATTCAGCCCCCCTGCCCTGAACATTTTGTATGTCTCCCTTATCAAACACACCCAATTCAGGTCTTGCAGTCTCTACTAACGAGCTGATGAGTTTAATCAGGTGTGTTAGATGAGGGAAACATACATAATGTGCAGGGCGGTTTGAAAACCCCAGGTATAGGGTACACCCAGGAGTTAAGGTGAGTTGGAGGCCATCAGAGTGGAGTTGACTGTCACCTACTAGCTGTCGCATGTTCTCTATTTTGTTTTACTATTAATTTTATTTTATTTTTTTTCCAGTTAGTCCTTTTGTTATTTTATTATTTATAGCTTTACCATATGACAGTGTTGGCAGTTCCTACAGATTTGCCTTGAAACATTGCCGTGACACAGAGTCCTCACAGAAGTCTTTATTTTTTTAAATATTTGGTTAAATATAAGCTTTGTGCAACATTATTATCTTTACATTATGAAACTTGACATGTATTAACTTTTTTTTTTTTTTTGGCAATTGTATTGGGGGGCAGTCATGGCCTAATGGATAGAGAGTTGGACTTGTAACCCGAAGGTCGTGGGTTCGAGTCTCAGGTCCAGCAGGGATTGTAGGTGGGGGGAGAGAATAACCAGCACTCTCTCCACCCTCAATACCACGACTGAGGTGAGACCCTTGAGCAAGGCACTGAATCCCCCAACTGCTCCCCGGGCAGCCGCAGAATTGGCTGCCCACTGCTCCAGGTGTGTGTTCACTACTGTGTTTGTGTGCACTTGGATGGGTTAAATGCAGAGCACAAATTCCAAGTATGGGTCACCGTACTTGGCCACACACCACTTCCCTTTCCCTTTCCCTGTATTTTTCTGTAATTGTGATTCCAGGTGAAAATTGCATCAGAGGGTGAGGAATTTTCTGTTCCCGCATACAGTGCAGGGACAACATTGGAGGTATATGGCAAAGAATTGCAGAAATTCCTCGACTCCTGCCCACAGCTGAGAGAAAAAATTGAGAGCATGAAGAGGGCAAACAAGCTGTTGCCTATAAAAAATAAATGTAGAATATGATTTGCTTTTTTATTTGTTTGTTTGTTTTTAATGTTCTTTGTATAAGTGGATATAAATTAGTTTTTTCTCCATTCTAGTTCTATTTTTGGAAAAGTTGTTAACATTGTTAAACAATAAAAATATTTGTTAACTTAGGTTCTTTGGACCTTGCATTTAACTATGTAATACAGTTCATTGTTAATAACTTTGAAACGCATCTATTGTAGCATAACTAAAATTGTATAATGTTACACTTACACAGTAACTACACGTAACAAGAGGGTAACAAGGCGTCGCTTTAGATTACAGCCCGCGGATGTTACACTTACACAGTAACTACACGTAACGAGGCTAACAAGGCGTCGCTTTAGATTACAGCCCGCGGATGTTACACTTACACAGTAACTACACGTAACAAGAGGGTAACAAGGCGTCGTTTTAGATTACAGCCCGCGGGTGTTACACTTACACAGTAACTACACGTAACGAGGGTAACAAGGCATTGCTTTAGATTACAGCCCGCGGATGTTACACTTACACAGTAACTACACGTAACGAGGGTAACAAGGCATCGCTTTAGATTACAGCCCGCGGATGTTACACTTACACAGTAACTACACGTAACAAGAGGGTAACAAGGCGTCGCTTTAGATTACAGCCCGCGGATGTTACACTTACACAGTAACTACACGTAACAAGAGGGTAACAAGGCATCGCTTTAGATTACAGCCCGCGGATGTTACACTTACACAGTAACTACACGTAACGAGGGTAACAAGGCGTTGCGTTAGATTGCAGCCCGCGGATGTTACACTTACACAGTAACTACATGTAACAAGGGTGTATGTTTGCACAGTAGTTAAGAAAAAGGTTGTAGTGCATTTTATTTGCACATTCTACTTGCCTCAAACCACATACGGAAACCCAAAGTGCACCAACAGCACCAGCATCAAAAAACATCAATTATACAGTAATTATAAGTGTTGTGTATTATGCTGTTATATATCCTGGGAGGAGCTGGAAACAGGTAATCTACTTTTCCACTGTATTGCACCTCGGCAGTACAATGCTGGTGACCTGACTGGCTGCTGAGATGACCGTAAGCATTTCATCAGGTAAATTTTCATATGGGAATTTCTAAACCAAATCATATCAGAAGCTCATCACATAATTTCCCCATACTTTCAGCTGAGTTGTTCAGTAATCTCCATGACCCCACATAAATAACACTAATAAATAATATAGCTTATATTCTTTAGTAAACTGTGGTAAAATTTTATAAAGGCTATGGTGGTTTTTAACTTCACTATAATTACTAAATTATACTGTAGTATCCAGTATGTAGTGTAAAATATACTGCATCATATATTTTATCACAATAAGGCAACTTGCAAATCATAATATTGTTGCCTAACACAGTAGGTTATAAATACCACATAATCTTAGAACAGTTACACCTTACTTATGAAATACTAACAGTGTAAATACTTTTAATTTTCCAAGTCATTACCCCCTTATTCCCCAATTGTTTCCGTTTACCTACATGTAGGTTCAGCTTTAAGTTATGCTGACGCGGAAAATCGCAGACTCTACATACACGTAATTTCAGAATAGGTACCCTTTAGTTATAAAATACTTACAGTATAAACGCTTTACAATTTTGCAGGTTATTACCCCCTTATTCCCCAAACGTTGCAAATTATTCCCTTATACCTACGAGTAGGTACTGTGGAGGTACTCTATAGTTACAAATAGGTACGCTGTAAATACTGTTTAAGTACGCGGTTGTTAGATCTATGGAAGAAGCACGAGACTATATCTCTATTTCCAGGCTTGCATTTATTCTGAACAGTCACTTCACATCTGCACGCTGAACATAACTCTCCTCTTCTCACTCCCCCCCTTTACCTTTTTCTTCTACCTAGTGCCTCTAGCGGCAGCACAAGGTATTACTTAAGACACAACATTTCCCCTCTTTGTAAAAACACACTTCTTAACCAGAAGAAAACATACTCTAAATAAAGTAGTTGTAACTTGTAACAACCTAGGCAACTATTCAGTAACAATCTTTATAGAACATTCAATGTCATATATATTGCCTAAACGGATGACATTAATACATGAACGGTCAGCAACAGTCTATTGACATTTGAGCAACTTCAACAGCATTTCTTTACAGTTACGTCAAACCCTTTTGTAACCAGTAAGTGCTGAACTCATACAGAACAACTGTCTTTCCTTTTAAGCTACCTTGTGCAGCTGAGATGCAGGACAGTCCTGTTTAGGTAATCACATAGTCCTTGTGCCAATTAGGCTTATGCCTCATACGTGAGACTTTCACTGGATTGTGTGTAGTGTTAGGTGTTTGCTGTAACGTATTACTAGCACAGTCAGTCAATCCAGGTGAGTATGCCAGGTGAGCGGCATTCCACTTTTTTCCATCACTGAGCAAGAATGTGTTGGGTCCCACTCTCGTCTCTACTCTTACAGGAGCAGAGAATTTCGGATGACCTTTTGGAGTTGCGCGAGGAAGCCTTATCCTCACTCTCCCTCCCACATCAAAGAGAGGAGTGCGAGCACTGCGCTTGAGATCTGTGTATTGTTTCATTTTATCCTGTTTCTTTTTCACATTCGCACGGACAGCCGGAAGATCACTTTTGCCCTCGTCATGTAAAGGTAGGATGTTAAGCTCGGTTCGCATCTTCCTCCCATACAATAGTTCATATGGTGACACGCCCGTAGTGGCATGCGGTGTTGCCCGGTACACCTGCAGCCACTCTGTGACAGCTCTGTTCCATGGTTGTGCGTGCTGAATTGCTGTCTGGATGCACCCTTTCAGTGCGCGATGAAATCTTTCAACAGCACCGTTAGATGCCGGATAGTACACTGATGTTCGGATGTGTTTTATGTCTCGTTGTTTCAAAAACTCAGCGAAGACAGAAGAAGTGAACTGGGTACCATTGTCTGTAACAATGCACTCTGGGTTGCCATGACGACTAAAGACAGTGCTCAGAAATTTGACAACATCCTCAGTAGTCGCACTGCTGGCAAATGCAAGTTCTGGCCATTTGGAATGATAGTCTGTGAGTGTTATAGCATATCTACAAGCAGGGGTGGCTGCTTCGAATGGTCCGACGACATCTAGACCCAATTTTTTCCATGGGCCCTCAGGAAACTGAACTGGCTGCAGGGGTGCTGGGTGTGTCACCTGAGTTTTGTCATTAGACTGGCAGGGAATGCACGTAGAGACTGTTGACTGGACCCGAGAGTCCATCTGCGGCCACCAGTAAAGTTCCCGTAGTCTCTGTTTAGTACGCACTACTCCCTGATGAGCCTCATGTGCCAAGGAAATCACGGTGTGTCGAAGGGCTACAGGGACTAACAGCCTCGTTCCTCTGAAAATGAAAGCATCTTTTACTGAGAGTTCGTCTCTCACTCTGAAATATGGAATCAAGTCTTGACTCACTGCTTTGATGGAGGGTGGCCAGCCGCATGTGATTTGCTGTCGTAGTTTCTCCAGTTCAGGACAAGCAGCACAGGCAATTTCAAAGTCAGTCATGGAAAGAGAGCACAATGTTGAGGAAATGAATGCAACAATTTCAGGCTCCACGTCAGCAGAGGAATCAGCAGGTGCAGGTATGGGAAGACGAGATAAGCAGTCTGCTGTGTGATTCAGGGAACCAGGCCGATAGACAACGTTGTAATCAAAACAAAGCAGACGTGCTGCCCAGCAGGCAATCCGCATTCCGGCTCTTCCCATTCCTTTTGTGGTTAGTAAGGTGGTGAGTGCCTGGTGGTCTGTGCGGAGTGTAAAACGATTGCCCCACAAGTAAGTTCGCCATTTCTCAGTAGCCCACACACATGCCAGGGCCTCCTTCTCTACTATAGAATACTTTTTTTCAGCATCAGTAAGTGTGCGGGAAGCGAAAGCCACTGGTTTTTCTGTTCCATCCAATTGTATTTGGGCGAACACTGCACCCAAACCATAGTCACTTGCATCTGTTGAAATTACTGAATGAAGTGTGGAGTCATAAATGGCAAGGGCAGGACTAGACACAAGCATCCGTTTAATGTCCTCAAAGCTGTTTTGAGCAGCAGGAGTCCAAGCAAACAGTCCTTTTTCCTTAACGCACTCACGCATTGGGGCAACAACTGTCGCAAATCCAGGAAGAAATTTTGAGTACCACGACACTAATCCTAGGAAGGATTGAAGAGATGCTGCATCTGATGGAGGCGGAGCTTTACGGACAGCATCCAGATGCTCCTGGTCAGGTAAGATGCCCTTAGCATTGATTGTGTGTCCCAGGAACCGCAGTGAGGTCTGTCTAAAATTGCATTTTTTCTCATTTAGCACAAGTCCTGCCTCTTTCAGTTTGTGCAACACAGTGCTCAGGGTCACGTCATGCTCCTCCACCGTTTCTCCGTACACAATGAGATCATCCAGGTAATTTTTTACGCCTGGTACTCCCTCCAGGATGGTGGCCATCATCTTTTGGAAAGCAGAGGGCGCTGACGCCAGGCCATACGGAACCCTACAAAATCTGAACAGGCCCTCATGGGTGATGAAAGCTGTAATATCTCTACTATCATCATGCAGGGGAAGCTGATAATATGCATTAGCTAAATCGATAGTAGAAAAGACTGTAGCACCCCTAAGGCTGGTAAGCATTTCATCAATGTGTGGTAAGGGATAACAGTCAGTAATGGCGGCTTTGTTAACTTCCCGTAGATCAGCACACATCCGTATTCCCCCAGTTTTCTTCCCTGTAACGACGATGGGAGACACCCATGCTGAAGCATCCACACGTTCGATCACACCAGCTTTCTGCAGACGGTCTAATTCAGCTGAAACAGAAGCTCGGACTGCAAAGGGTAAGCGTCGCAATTTCTGACGCACAGGTTTCACTGAGGGATCAATTTTTTTTTGTGGACAAAGTTCTTTACACATTCTATTTCGGTATCGTCCCCAGGTGTGGTATTGGTGGCCATGACGGAAGTGCAGACATTATCACCATTGATTTGAAGTTTCAGGGCAGAAATCAAATCCATTCCCAGCAGAGCAGTCCCTTTATCCACAACGAAAAATGTGGTCGCAGCTGATGCATTGGAAACACGTACTTGTGCTTGTAAACATCCAAGAACAGGTATGCATTCCTGAGTATAAGTCACAAGTCGGATGGCAGGTGTAGATAATTGTGTGGCACTGAAGTAGCGTTTATAAATATGGAGGGGCAATATGGACACAGAAGAACCTGTATCCACAACGAAATGTACTGTGGTGCCAGGTGAAGCAGAAGTATTAACAGTCACTTTGCAATGTAGTTTCTGTGGTGCATCAGTCGAGTTTTCTAAGTACAGTACTGTGACGTCATGCACTTGCACCTCACGCACATCGCTCACTGGAGCTGAACGGCACACTCGCGCAAAATGTCCCTTCTTGTTGCATAATTTGCAATAAAGTTTTGCAGCAGGACATTGTGCTGAGTTAGCTAGGCGCTTGTCTGAACCGCATCTGAAACATGACTTACGGGCAGAAGAAGCTGAAGCAGCAGCTGGATGTGAACGGTGTTTCCCTCTCGCATGGTGTGACTTAACTTGTACAGCTCACACAGGAGCATCCCTGTCAGACGTCATTCTTTTTGCGTGCTCAGCCGCAGCTTCTAATTGTATTGCAAGGGTGGTTGCTTTCTGTAATGTCAGGTCCGGCTCGAGTAACAGTCTCTGTCTAATATCATCGCTTTGTAAATGCTCCAAAAATTGGTCGCGAATCATATCATCGACTTTATCACCAAAGTCACAGTTAGCGGCGAGTGCATGCAAAGCAGCAACGTACTGTTGTATGTTTTCGTGTGGGGCTTGCACTCTTTTTCTGAACGTATGCCGCTCCACGACAACATTAACTTTTGGCATGAACTGCTTTTTCAAAGCAGCGACAGCAGTATCATATGTCTCACCGGTGTCTGGCAGAGCGTAAAAGATGCGTTGACCCTCGGCGCCTAGACAATGAAGCAGTGTAGCTCTCTTCCGAGCATCAGGCCATGCAGTGCCCACTGCGTTAATTACCAGCAAATAATTGTCAAAGATGCGTAACCACATGTCGAATGGCATGGTAGGGTCTCCCGGGCAGGACAGGAACATTGGCGGTGCAGAGACATTCACAGACATTTTTAAGCAGTCAATAAAGTCAGTACTCAAAAGTTAGTATCCTCGTCGCCAATTTGTTAGATCTATGGAAGAAGCACGAGACTATATCTCTATTTCCAGGCTTGCATTTATTCTGAACAGTCACTTCACATCTGCACGCTGAACATAACTCTCCTCTTCTCACTCCCCCCCTTTACCTTTTTCTTCTACCTAGTGCCTCTAGCGGCAGCACAAGGTATTACTTAAGACACAACAGCGGTACATTGCGGGCTGTAATCTAAAGCATTACCCAAAATTGTTTGTTGTGAAACAATATTGCAACTATTTAAAATCAAACCACTTCAAATTATTAAAATGGTCAAGAGCCCAACTAAAGCAAACACTGACCTGCATGATGGTGGCATCATTTTAACCAATAAAACATCAACATCTGATCCTCTGCAATTCTCAATGACAGCAGGTGTTCATCACTCATGCACAATCATCATTTAATTAGTCTCTTAATTATCTCATTAACTTTAACTCTTTGAGGACTTGGGATTTGACTTGAGACTCGTTTGTGACTTGAAAGGACTAACTTGGTTCCTTCCTCTGGTGAAATCAGCTGCTGAGTTCATGGGTGGAATAAACATATGGCAGGACTTTTACTTTCTGACCCCTGGATTTTACACTAGTGATAGTGAAATGAAGCTTCATGAAGCATTAAGCTTGGTTCACAAAAGGGTTAATTTCTGGAGGCTTCATTTGCTCACAATACCACCTGGTGGCCAAAGAGTGTAAAACAAGCAGATATATTACAGACAGAGTTGTAAAGTCCAGGGGTCAGAAAGCAAAAGTCCCATGTAGTGATCGCTGCAGCCCGGAGACCTGCAAGTGGGAGGAGCTTACGCCAAGAACAGCAAGTGGGAGGAGCTTATATCGCAAGTAGGCTGGATTTTATCGTAGTTTAAAATTATATAGTACTTTAAACTGAAATTCTTAATTTTGTCATTATTGTGTGTATCCAATACCATTCACTGTCAACATTGAAATCATGTCTTTACACCTTTTGCTATGCTTCGTGATGGTGTCATTTTAAATCCTTTAACTGTAGTAATTTAAGCATATTTCTGGATATTACATTTTACTTCTACAATTCTTCTACAGTAGCCTACCAAGGAACATTAAAGTGAGATGCAATTGCACTTAGGAGGTAAATGTGTGATACATAAAGAATATGTTGAGTACTGTTTAGAAAATGTAGTTACCATTTGCCTGTACTGCACATTTTTTATTTTGCATATTTTTTTATATCAAATTACAGCAAATGACAAACTAATGTTCTTCAGAACATGTTACACAAATCAATGTATTAAATCTCAGGGTGGGTAAATGATTTTATTTCTGATGAATCAAATTATGTACAATCATTCATTCAGCACAATAGACTTGCATGCAGTGGACACTGCAAAATCCCGGATGCATTGCTTCCGAGTAAATTCCACGGAGCTCACCTCGCTTGCCCTTCCCAACATTACCTGGTGGGAACACAAGAAGCACAATAAGCACTAGGGTTGACCCAAATTTAAAACACTCTATATCCAAGATATGCATGACTTTATTTCTCTTGTTGAACATGTACAAATATTTCAAGAATAATTTCTCAGCTCTGTAGGTCGATGCTGTGCAAGTAAATGGTGTCCAGAAATTTTAAGGGACAACATGAGGCCAAGTAAATTAGACTTTATTACTATTTTTAGACAAAGTATTCATTTTAAAAACCACTAGACAAAATGCTAGTTTATTCACCATTAATTTACACAAAACTGATTATTGATTATTATTAATATTAAATTTTAAAAAATGTTATTTAAACCATGTTTTAATTATGTTACATTGTGGATTAGGAGGTTAGGAGATGTGTTCTAATACTTTTGAAAATGTACCTTATTCTTTAGAAAATTATACTGTAAAAAGTGAACAGTAGGATCAACTTTTTTTAAAAAAAAAAATACTTCAAATTGTAACACCTAAAAATATTTTTTTTTTCAACTTAATTTATTAGCTTTATCAGTAATAAATTAAGTTGAAAAAAATTCATTTTTTTAGGTGTTACCAACTGAAGTATTTTTTTAAAAGTTGATCCAACTGTTCACTTTTTACAGTGTATCTATCATAGACTGTATAAAAACAGGTATGTATATACAAACGTTTAAGACATTTACACTTTATAAATCAGTGCAGTCCAAATGTAAAAAAAAATTACGGTAACACTTTCTATGAAGCCCATATTTCCCACTGCGCAAAGTTACATCCATTGGACGTCTTTTTATGTCTTTGCAGACGTTGAAAAGACGTCCATTGAGGAGCCAGAATGAAAGTTTTTATGACGTCTTTTTTTGACGTGTTCTGTACGTCTGATATAGACATTCAGTGAACCTCCGTACAAGGTTAAAAACTAGTTCAAATGTGGTCAGTGGACATATTTTCAACATCATTTAAGGTTAATTTAGACATAATTTGTACTGTTTCTGGACCAAATAAACACTCTCAGGATGTATTAGATTTAAAATCATGTTATTTCAATGTAATTTAAATTTGTAAAAGCGACTCACAGACACTGTCCAAAAATCATGAAAATAAAAGAATCTTCACTGAAACAGCATTCAACTGCAAATCAAAGACATTAAATCTCTGAAGATCTCAGCAGAGGAGGATTAAACAACTCCACAAACAGCATCACCAGCTTCACTCATTACTAACCAGACTGACTTTATTTCTGTCAGACGTCTATAGCTTTTATTGATAATTACCAGAGGTTTCGATGATGGTATTTGTTTCATTTGAAGTCACCATTGTGGTGGACAGTGTTTGATTTAGTTGGGATCTTGGGCTTCGTAACTCTTGTGCTAGCTTTTTTTTTGGTTGTTTTAACTGTGTTTGTAAAACACAATTGTTGTGGCAAAGAAAGCTGAAATCAAGTGTTATTATTTTCTTGTTAATGATGATAAAGTCATCACAAAATGAGAGAGCAGACAAAACAGATAAAAAGCATGTACACAAAGTATTTTGAGAAAGAGCATTATGTAGTTACACTCAGACATCAAGATTTTGCACATGAATCACAACAACGGTGACAATAAAACAAAAAAGATTGGGAATTAAGGAAGCGTTTATACTATGAAGCCACCCATCATGCATTGCAGCATAAAGCTTTTTTTGTTTTGATTGTCACCGTTGTTTTGATTCATGTGCAAAATCCTGATGTCTGTGTGGGACCACATGATGTGTTTACTCAAAATATCTCACGCATTTTGTCTATCTTCATAATAAGCGATCATTTCAACGCTCTTGGTCTCTGTACTATCAGTTCTCAAGGTTTAGTGACTATTTAAAACAAATATAAAACAAAACCTTAGATGCTCATTTTAGGATGACTTCATCATCATCAAGGAACTGAAACCACCTGATCTCACTTTAGTTTGGCCTCCTTTGCTGCAACAACCAAAAAAAAAAAACTAACACAAGAAGTACAAGGACCAAGCTCCTAACTAAAGCAAACACTGTCCTCCACAATGGTGACTTCAAATGAAACAAATATAAACATCTAAACCTCTGTTAATTCTCAATAAGAGCTTCTCTAGATGTCTGACAGAAATAAAGTCAATCTAATGAGTGAAGCTGGTGATGCTGTTTGTGGAGATGTTTAATCATCCTCTGCTGAGATCTTCAGAGATTTAATGTCTTTGATTTGCAGTTGATTTTACCAAATGCTCAGTCATCAGTTATTTGATCATTTAATTTGATCATAAACTTCAGTGAAGATTCTTTTATTTTCTTGATTTTTGGACAAACACAGTGTCTGTGAGTTGCTTTAGAATTACAAATGTAAATTACATTAAAATAACATGAGTTTAAATCTAATGCATCCTGAGAGTGTTTATTTGGTCCAGAAACAGTATAAATTATGTCTAAATGAACCTTAAATGATGTTGAAAATATGTCCACTGACCACATTTGAACTAGTTTTTAACCTTGTACGGAGGTTCACTGAACGTCTATATCAGACGTGCAGAACACGTTAAAAAAAAAGGCGTCATAAAAACTTTCATTCTGGCTCCTCAGTGGACGTCTTTTCAACGTAAACAAGACTTCAAAAAGACGCCCTTTGGATGTAACTTTGCCCAGTGGGTACACACTGACTAAAATTCAAAAAGTGAAAAAGCATAATAGGACCCCTTTAAACAACACCACAAACAGCATTACCAGCTTCACACGTTACTAACCAGACTGACTTTAGAGGTTGATGTTTTAGTTTTGTTTTGAATTACCATTATCGAGGTCAGTGTTTGCTTTAGTTGGGCTCTTGACCCTTGACTTAAAATGTTATAATTACTTTGGCTGCCATAACTGTGTGTTTGTTTAGATGTTTTATTTGTGACCTAATAAAAACAGAAATTCTAGAGAAACTGTGGCCAGGTGTTTGTTATGTTTCAATAAACACATAATCAGCATATAGTGGCTTGAGTAACTGATTTAATTTGGAGTAGGGGTGGGCGGATCAATCCTAATATTGATAGTATCGATACCAACATTGGTATCGGATCGATACTAGCCTGATTAGATCGATACTTTAGGTTAATTTTCTCTTCTCTACATTTAATATATTGTTTAATACATTCAACACAGAATAGACATGTCTGTGTGTTTATATACTGCTCTTTTCGCGTCTCGTATGCAAACATACTGCTCCTCCCCTGCTTTAGTGTTTTGTTGTTATGCCATCAAGTGGCTCAGCGGCTCCAAGCGCAAGCAGATATAATTGGCTACAGCAAAATTCGCTACTGTGGCAACAGCACCAAACTTATTCACCTTTTTCAATGTGGAAGTAAGCTTTTTTCATAGACTTAATGCGTGAGACTTCCACTTCATTTGGCACGGTAGGGAAATCATGAGAAAAATAACAGTACAATAAATGGTAAAATTGTTTGTGCTACCCACCGTGTGTGTTTATAATTAAGACAATACATTAAAATAATATGGTAAGATACCATGCAAGCAGCAAAACGAGCTGTTTTGTACAGTTTAAAATTGCTGGAAGCGGATGGGACTGGAAGCCAGACCCATTAAATTTACCGAATTTGGCCTTTTTATACAGTATTACTGTCGTCAACCATTAAGCCACGTTGTTTTTTTTTTCTTTCTAAAGGTTTTCTATCAGAGGAAAACAACATGCATGCACGTCGCGTTCATATCCTGGGCTGCTTGCCTGCATATAGTTTGCATCATCAGTATACTGAGCTGGCCTTTCAATATTACTTTCTTAATGCATTAGGCCACGTTAAGTTTTTTTTTTTTTTTTTTCTTTTTCTTTATAACTCTTTCTAGGCTATGGGAGGAAAATGCTTAACACAAAACTTTACGCATTGCTTTCATATTCTGGGCTCCTCTGCTTGCAAACTCCTTTCAGAAAGGCAAATAATATCCACATAGCTTTAAGGTGAATGTAATATTTTAGTCATATCAACATAAGTTAATTTTCAAAGTGTAATTGACTATTCGTAAAGAGCTTGATTGACAGGCGATATGACCAATCAGAACGCAGATATTATGTGCCGCTGCTACTATCCGCCATCCTGCCCGACAGCTACGGTCTGTCACCATAGAAATACATGTTAAAACGGGGTAAAAAAAAGATGGACTGAATTGAAACTTTTTCAATATAACTAAATATAAGAAAGTGCGGAGGGTTAAGCTGTGCTGTTGTTGGCTGCCACGGCAACGGCAATAAGCTAAGGTAAAGTTATTCCTTTAAATACTTGTTTTGCATACCAGAAAACCTGTCATGTCCTGCGCTGTATACATGGCTTGCAGCACTTAAGTAAGAGACTGAGTGTTAAATAATAAAATAATGTTAAAACGTGTGCTCTTATCATTCTGTGGACAAAATCCTGTGAACTTCGTCCCGATCGGGAGCTGTATATGCACATGTGTGCTCATCTGTTTTCAATGCAGGTTAACCGCGATGCTTCATGTCATTTTCCCACTCATTAAACTATCACATGTCCTTTACTGCAAAAAGAAGGTCACTGCGACACTCTAAAGTGATGAAACTATGGCGCTATGTACTTTTTAAAAACCATTTTCATAGGTTTCACGTGATATTGTTGGCTCGGAAAATATGTAAATACACAAGTCCAGTAGCTGCAGCTGTATCCCTTCTAGCCTTAACCACAAATCAGACAGAAGAGTAGATTAACTTCAGTGGACCTAAATTTGAAATGTGTCCCGCAGTTGAAATAAAACACTTTCTGATGTTTATTTCGTGCTTTAAGAAAATATGAAAAGACAATCAGTTCATGTGTTTGAACTGAGCTAATACAGTGATCTGTCACAACACAATGAAGAGCCACAAAACAGTATTTATTATGTGAATTTCTTTAAAAATTACTCAATCTACAAGCTGAGTGTTATAAATTATTTGAATTAATGTCATGAAGGTGTCTCTCTTTGGTTTATTGACTGACATTCAGCTGTTACTGAACTATGAAGAAAGTCCTGTTAAACAAATGCCTCAAAAATGCTTAAATATTGGGGGGGGGGGGGGGGGGGGGGAATGACTGTGTTAGCTCAGGCTTTTAGACATAAACACTTATCATATGATCCTCAACAGTGGTGACAATAATTTTTCATACTGCAGTGCATGATGGGAGTTTTTACTATGGTGTTACCCAGCATGCATTGCAGCATGAAGCATTTTGTTGATTGTCACCATTGTTGAGATTCATATGCTGGTTCTTGATATCTGTGTGTGTCTAAATAGCACAAGAGATCAAGAATTTATATGTGTTATGCACAGTAGATTTAAAATTAATTCATTACAACTGTTAGAGTAATACTTTCCTTGCATACTGTGGTTTCATAGGGTTGATTATTCAAAATTTAAACATACAAATGAAATAAAAAGTTGTTTCAGATGTAATCTGGTCAGTGCCTGATGATTATCTCTTCATATGAAAGTACCTAACAGTTGTTCACTGTACAGCCCTGAGCTCTCTGCTTTACGACACCACATGCATTGCTGTAGAGAGAGATCTAACACAGGAGTCAAGGGTCAAGAGCCCAACTAAAGCAAACACTGATCTCCATGATGGTGGCATCATTTTAACCAATAAAACATCAACATCTGATCCTCTGTAACTCTCAATAACAGCAGGTGTTCATCACTAATGCACAATCCTCATTTAATTAGTCTCTTAATTATCTCATTAACTTTAACTCTTTGTGGACTTGGGATTTGACTCTAGACTCATTTGTGACTTGAAAGTAATGACTTGGTTCCTCCTCTGGTGAAATCAGCTGCTGAGTTCATGAGTGGAATAAACACATGGCAGGACTTCTGACCCCTGGACTTTACACCTCCAAGAGGTCCTCGCTGCAGCCTGTAGCACGATGACGTAGCTGGATCAGATCCAATACGTATTGGATGTTTGACGCGCATGCGCAGTATTTGATTTTAATGCGCATGCACATAGTGGGGCTGTAATTGAAGCTAGTTTTTGATGTAAATTAAACTGTAATTACGAGATATGTGTTTCATAGGCGTACACAAATAATATAATACTGTGATTTTAAACTTGTGTATTCAAACTTTAAGCAACAATGGCGTAGTTTTGAATGAAAGAGTATGCAATGTTTATTTTTTATTATTTGGTTCGTTTTGGAAATAAAAATCTACTAATTACAATTTAGTTTGTTCTTTATGAAAAAAATGGGGTGTAACTATTGTCTTTATTTTTTCTTCTGATAGTCTTATAGTTCTGTCAGTAATTCGTTCATGAATCAAATATTATTTTTCATTCTCACTCTCTGTGCTATACGTGACAGAGTATTAAAGTTATAGGACTACTAAAATATGCGGACAACTTTTTTTTTATATCGTATAAAAATAAAAAGAAGAAAAACAATCCTGTCAGTCGGGGTTCCGTTAGTCATTAGACCCGTTATCCCGGGTTATAACGGGTTTTTTACAGTTAATCCCATGTCCAACAAATAAATACACACACGGTCGGGGACAAGGCATATTAACACAAAGATGATCATTTCTATTTTTGTGTTATATGCAAGTGAAATCCCCGGTAGATAGACTTAATGGATAAAAACATAAACCATCCATTCCGTTTCTAGAGCTCTCGCTCTCTCTCTCTCTCTCTCTCTCTCTCTCTCTCTCTCTCTCGCCTCTTCTCTCTCTCTCTCTCTCTCTCTCTCTCTCGCTCTCTCGCTCTCTCTCTCTCTCTCTCTCTCTCTCTCTCTCTCTCGCTCTCTCTCTCGCTCTCGCTCTCGCTCTCTCTCGCTCTCTCTCTCTCTCTCTCTCTCTCTCTCTCTCTCTCTCTTCGCTCTCTCTCTCTCTCTCTCTCTCTCGGGAGACTTTTTTTTTTTTTTTTTTTTTTTTTAAAGTTTTTTGTATTGTATCAGACGATAGTATGAAAATGAACTAATAAAACATTTCTTTGACCTGACTGAGCTGTTATTAGCGAGGTAAAGTCTTAATATAAATTTAATGGTTTATGATTATTATTATTATTATTATTGAAAATGTTTGTAATACCTATATTACAATAATATAAAATCTAAATAAACAAAATGGATCGGCATTAATCTAATATCCCCAATCAAATTTACTTTATTGTCTGTACAGAGGTTCTGGACAGAAATTCATATTTGACACTGGCATAGAACATACAATAAACAAAATACAGTTAACATATACTAAAACACATGGAACACACATTACCCAAATAATTTTATATAATAAATTTAAATAAACATGATGGATACAATCAAAAAGACATTTAGGCTAAATCTGTCAGAGTGATGTATATCTGAATTAGCTAATTACAGTGCAACCTTGGCATATCAATCATGTTACAGTGCTTGTTGTATCCTTATAATAATGGATACAACACTGATATGTGCATCCTGGAGATAACATGAAATGCAGGCTATTCAAAAAAAAAAAAAAAAAAAAAAAAAAAGCTTTGAAGTTGTAAAGACGAAAACATCGTGGATGATTTTAATGATTTTAGACATTAAAGTTTTTACATTGTAATGTAATGTAGGTCATGGCGTATTGTAATAGGTCAAAAACTCTTGCTACATATACTGCGTTAGACTTCACTTAGACCAAGTCGTTAGACTAAGTCGCTGTGGATAAAAGCATCTGCATAATGATTAAATGTAAATAAAAATATGAATTTACTCGAGACCTACTGCAGCGCATGCGCGTAAAACATCCACTACTTAGTGGATATAGTCCAGCTACGTCATCGTGCTACAGGCTGCAGCGTATGGCAAGCCGTTTAGCATTTAAAACTGTGTTTTGACTATCCATAAATATAATTCAGATAGTCACAATTGTAATTCGGATAGTCATAATTATAATTCGACTAGTCACAATGACAATTAGAGATATCTGCAATTGTAATTGCACTAGTAAGAAATCGAATTAGAGATACTCTAAATACGTTTATTACTAGTGCAATACCAATTGAAGATATCTGTAATGACTTTAGAGATATCTTCAATAGCGCGTCATACATCCGCAAATGTAATTAGAGATATCTCTAATTCAATTTCGACTAGTCACAGTTATAGTTTAAGATATCTGAATTACAATTGCTCCTAGTCGAATTGTCATTGTGTGACGTCAGAATAAATTTACTCAGCTCCTCCCCGCCTACTCTGCTGACTGCTAACAACATAATAAAAGTCTGCTTTTGTTGTCACGGAGAGATAAGATACTGGATGAAGTGCTTCATGGATTATTAAATAAATCTGGATGCAGCCTTATGTGGTAAAAGGTCTCCAGTGTGCATGTATGTATAGCGCTGTGATTTTAAATGTTGCAAAACGGACCAAATGCAGTGTAATGTTCAATAAAGTCAGAAAACTGCAAACTGCTCCTCTGAATTCGTTTACGGAGTGTCTATTTACACTAAGTGCAAATAGGTCACCTTGTTACAGTATCCAGCCACCAACATGTGATAGTGGAGTAGCGGTTACGGTGTCTGCTTTTTGACGCGATCGACCCGAGTTCGTGTCCGCCTTTTGCCGAACATTTTCTCTACCTTTTCAAATCTCATATCGTATCGGAAAGATAAAAATTAAGGAAATAATTCAAAAGTTGAAAAGAAATATTGGGTAGGGTTATAGGTGTAAGGAGGGCTTTGTTGTCCCAAGGTGGCATCCATTTAAAAATTTGAATTCTAATTATAATTTACATTCAATACGTTATTATTGCCTACTGTTTTATAATGTACTACAATACTGAGGTGCAGATAATTGCCACTATTTGAAATAAGTAGTAGAAATAGCAGAAAATCTTGCTATTTTAACATAGTGTACATATAATCTATAGTTATTTGCACTTAGTGTAAATAGAATCTAATTACTATTTACACTTAGTGTAAATAGCATCTATTGCTATTTGCACTTAGTGTAAATATAATTTAATTGCTATTTACACTTAGTGCAAATAGCCGCTGCCTAAAAGAATACATTGGCGCTGATCACTGAACACAGCAGAATATCATCATCATGGATCTCTTGCTATAATACAATACAATACTCCCACCTTGTGGGCTATTTCATATGGAAGCTCGTTTCCGCCACTAACTAACTAACTAACTAACTAACTAAATAAATAAATGAATAAATAGCAACTTTTTATCTCACAATTATAAAATTTATAACTCGCATTGTTTATATCTCGAAATTCTGAGAAAAAGTCAGAATGAATGGTAAGATAAAAATCTGCAAATTACCTTTAGTTTTCATTCCATGGTGGAAACAAGCTGCCATATGACACAAGGGAACCTGAATTCATACACAACGTAATGTAACATACTAATAAATGTCATCAATGCCATATAAACTTTTATTAAATTGTAATCTTTTTTAAAATCAGCCTTCACGTTTTTTGACTGCATCTGATTATGAGGGATTGTTCTTGTCCGTAATGCATTTATTTGCACTATTTTTCATGTTTTTTTTTTTTTGTATAATTCCATTATTTTTCATTATGTCTAAATAATAAATAAATTCAGACGAGCAGTTTGTGGTTTTCTGCCTTTACTGAACATTACACAGAATTTGGTCCGTTTTGCAGCGAAACAAGCTGCCATAATGACACCAGTGAACCTGAGTTCATACACAAAGTAACGTATGTCATCAATTTCAGTTAAACTTTTATTAAATCAGCCTTCACCTTTCTTGACTGCATCTGATTTACTACTACTATTTTTTTTTTTTTTATAATTCCATTGTTTTTCGTTATGTCTAAATATATAATAAATAAATGGCAGTGGCTATTTGCACTAAGTGTAAATAGCTATAGATTCTATATACACTATGTTAAAATAGCAAGATTTTCTGCTATTTCTACTACTTATTTCAAATAGTGGCAATTATCTGCACCTCAGTATTGTAGTACATTATAAAACAGTAGGCAATAATAACGTATTGAGTGTGATTTATAATTTGAATTCAAAATTTTAAATGGATGCCACCTTATTAGGACAATAAATCCCTCCCTACACCTACCCTACCCCTACCCATTTTTCTTTTAAACTTTTGTATTATGTCCTTAATTTTTATTGAAAAGACATGCCTTTCCGAAACGATATGAGATTTGAAAAGGGAGAAAAACAGTTCGCAAAAGCCGGTCGCGAACTCGGGTCGATCGCGTCAAAAAGCAAATGCTTTAACCGCTACTCCACTGGTCCGCTGGTGGGCGGATAGTGTAAATAGTCTCTACCAACAAGGCGAACTATTTGCACTTAGTGTACATAGACACTCCGATTCTTTTAACATTATATCAAATGTTGCGGCGGCTGACACGAGGCTTATACATGTGTTCGTTTGGAAAGGCTAACAAAATTTAATCCACAGCACACACATCTCAACATTACCATATAAAACAGGACAAAAGCCTATTTAAGTCCTCTCTGTATAGCCTACCACTTTTACACATGCTCTAGCAACATTTTTATTTCCATACTTTTCAATTACTTCTGTATAAAACACTTTAAAATCACCCAGAGACGCAGGACTTTTATTATACAACTCTTAGACAAAACAGCAGATGACAACAGTTTCCAAGCTACGATTGGTTAAATAAAATGTTTAAGGTGGGGCTCAGCAAAGGTGTATTTGCACGCACATTGTAGATATCTCTAAAGGAATTTTGACTAGTCAGATTGTTAATTGCAGATATCTGCATTGCAATTTCGCCTAGTCACAAAGCTTAATGCAGATATCTCCAAATAAGTTCTTCCTAGTCACAAATCTGATTGAGATATCCGTAATTGAATTGCAGATATCTTTAAATGGGTTTCGACTAGTCGTAATTCCAATTGAAGATATCTTTAAATATGATTTGCCTAGTCAAAATTACAATTCAAGATATCTACAATTGTAATTTGACTAGTCATAAATGAATTGCAGATATCTTCAAATGTATTTCGGATATCTTTAAAAATTTTGAATTAGAGATATCTCTAATTGTATTTTGACTAGTCGAATCATATTTAAAGATATCTCGAATTGGGATTACGACTAGTCAAAACTCATTTGAAGATATCTTGAATTGGAATTACGACTAGTCAAAACTCATTTGAAGATATCTGGAAATATTTTTCAATGGAAGTCAATGGAAGATTATGACTAGTCGTAATTGCATTGCAGATATCTGGAATGTGTATTATGACTAGTCATAATTGCAATATAGATATCTGGAATTACAATTGTGACTATCCAAAATTATATTTATGGATAGTCAAAAAAATGTTTTAAATGCTAAAACGGCTTGCCATAGCAGCGAGGACAGACTCTACACCTCTGTCTGTAATATATCTGCTTGTTTTACACTCTTTGGCCACCAGGTGGTATTGTGAGCAAATGAAGCCTCCAGAAATGAACACTTTTGTGAACCACTTGGCTGAAAAGCTGAAAGCTTCATGAGGCTTCTTCTGGCCATCACTACATTAGCCTATTGCGGTGTCATTTATCGACTGTATGCAACTTATATGTAACTATAATTGTCTGGCCATGCTATATAAATTAAAACAATACTGCTACATCCTTTTCATTTCCTTTCTCCTACTCTGATATGAAATAATCAAATTTTCAAAAATTATTTAATTCATCATTCATTCCTCTATCTGAAGACCTGATCCTACCACTGTGGATAATCAACCCAATTCATTTATTTAATGTAGTGGGTTGTTCGTCTGTTAGCCTAAAGACCAGCTTAATTTAGCAAAACAATCATTTAAGGGACATGGCGAGTTGCAGGCTAAAGTTTTTTTTCGTCTGTGCATTATAATGAAGGCTTTGTAAAAACTGTTTTTAGCTTTTTAAACAACATACTCCATCCTACACCTACTATGCACACATTTTCTATCATGTTTGATTATGAAAGACGATCGAACCAATCAGAGCAGGTATGTAGCGGGGCGACACATGCAACCCGGCCCCCATTCTGCAGACTGCAGCCAGGGGCTTCTCAAATGAATGGCATTAAGTTTGGAGGGAACATATTATGAGCTGCCCAAGGCTGCAATGTCCATTATAGCAGCTGTTTAGGATAACACATAAATAAAAATTGTAGATAATTTTCACTATAGTTTTTGAAAATATCAGTGATTGGTGCACCACTGCTTTTGAGTGTCCTTATTGTAGTCTGTTGTGCAAACCATTTGTGAATTACCATATATTTGTAGGATATTGTCTTCTTATTCTAATACAGCTGAGAATTTGAATATAAACATTGGTATGTATTTGTTATTTGTGCCTGCTTGACTGGATTTGTGGCATCTTTATAATTTGTTTGTGTAGGTGTTCTAGACTGCAGGTGTAGGTCTTGAGTCTTGAGAGAATTTTCCATCTTAACCCCCTTAGCATCTGTGATTAATACTGTGATTTGCTATTTCAATCCATCACTTACCATTTGTTAATAAAACCGACTCTGTCCTCGCTGCAGCCTGTAGCACGATGACGTAGCTGGACTATATCCACTAAGTAGTGGATGTTTTACGCGCATGCGCTGTAGTAGGTCTCCAGTAAATTCATTTTTTATTTACATTTAATCATTATGCAGACGCTTTTATCCACAGCGACTTAGTCTAACGACTTGGTCTAAATGTAGTCTAACGCAGTATATGTAGCAAGGGTTTTTGACCTATTACAATACGCCATGACCTACATTACATTACAATGTAAAAACTTTAATGTCTAAAATCATTAAAATCATCCACGATGTTTTCGTCTTTACAACTTCAAAGCTTTTTTAAAAAATTTTTTTATTTTATTTTATTTTTATTTTTTTTGAATAGCCTGCATTTCATGTTATCGCCAGGATGCACATATCAGTGTTGTATCCATTATTATAAGGATACAACAAGCACTGTAACATGATTGATATGCCAAGGTTGCACTGTAATTAGCTAATTCAGATATACATCACTCTGACAGATTTAGCCTAAATGTCTTTTTGATTGTATCCATCATGTTTATTTAAATTTATTATATAAAATTATTTGGGTAATGTGTGTTCCATGTGTTTTAGTATATGTAACTGTATTTTGTTTATTGTATGTTCTATGCCAGTGTCAAATATGAATTTCTGTCCAGAACCTCTGTACAGACAATAAAGTAAATTTACAATACAATACAATACAATACAACGTTTATTTATATAGCACATTTAAAACAACCGAAGTTGACCAAAGTGCTGCACAGAGTATGCAAAACAAAAACAAGTCGACAAGTTTATAAGTTTATAAGCAATAAATGTGGTGGCTTCTGCCGCTATGAAAAATCACTCTCAAAGTCTTGGGGTTTTGATGCTAGAAGATAGACTTTATTACAAGAACAAAGCCAAGAAGTTTTCTGCAGAAAAAATCTCCCGAACGCTTCTGGGCTTTGGTATATATACAAGCTTTTAAGGCGGGTTCATATACATTTGGAGGGTCTCTTTTGTATACAATTCCATATATCTCCCTAAGGAGAAGAGTCCTCCTAGTCCTATTATGGTAAAGGAAAAAGCACCCCTACATTTTCCAGATGTTTTCTTGTCTGCACATTTTAGCCACGTCTGCACATTTTAGCCACGTAGGCACATTTCACACACGTAGGCACATTTTACACAGGGGCCTTAGAACATAATGGAAGATTAAATAGATATATTAATGGCCAGATTCACCTTGATTATACTTGATTAATTCAGATCTTCAACTATAAAAATCTTCATAAAACAAAATTATAAAACACAAACCGTAAAAATGGATGAGATTCACAAAAAAAAAAAAAAAAAAAAATCATTCCACAGCAAGTCAAGAAATATTAAATGCCAAGGAAAAAAGATAAGTTTTAAGAGTAGACTTAAAAACAGATAATGTTGAGGCAGTTCTGATATGAATTGGGAGACCATTCCACAACTTGGGGCCAACAACAGAAAAAGCACGATCACCTCTGTTTTTGAGACGTGCCCTGGGGACTTTCAATAAGCCAGAATCAGCAGATCTGAGTACTCTTGACTGAGTATAAGGTTGTAACAGATCAGATAGGTACTGTGGAGCCAGATTATGGAGAGATTTATAGACAAACAATAAGATTTTAAAATCAATTCTGTATTTGACTGGCAGCCAAAGCAATGAAATCAGAGCAGGCGTGATAGACTCATACTTGCGCTTCCCATAAAGAACCCGAGCTGCAGCATTTTGAACCAACTGCAGACGAGAAACACATGACTGAGAAGCACCGACATACAATGAGTTGCAGTAATCCATTCGAGATGTTACAAAAGCATGCATAACCATTTCAAACTTCTTTAGAGACAAAAATGGCTTCACCTACGTCAGAAGACGAAGATGATAAAAACAGGACTTAACCACAGCACTTATCTGCTTACCAAATTTAAGATCATTACCAAACCATACACCTAAGTTTTTAGCATATGTAGTGCAATATGGAGTGAGAGGTCCAGATTCAAAATCGTGTACACAGTGATCATTTGAGCCAAACAAAATAAATTCTGTTTTACTTTCATTGATACTTAAGAAATTAAATATAGATTTGATATTTAAAAGAATATAGATTTGTGTGTCATCGGCATAAAGATGAAAAGAGACCCCATACTTATTGAAAATAGATCCTAAGGGAAGCATATAAAGAGAAAACAGTACCGGACCAAGGATCGAGCCCTGAGGAACACCAGATTTTAAAGATATTTCAGATGAGGAGTGGTTTCCAATACTAACAACGTACCTCCTATTAGTGAGATATGAATGAAACCACTGCAACACCGTACCCCGAAGGCCAACACATGTTTCAAGATGTGATATAAGTGTATTATGATCAACTACATCAAAGGCAGAGCTGAGATCTAACAAAACCAAAGCCATTGACTGCCCAGTGTCAGTAATTAGCATGATGTCATTCAAAACTCTTAAAAGAGCTGACTCAGTGCTATGACAGGATTTAAAACCAGATTGAAATTTTTCAGAGACTGAACTGATGGTCAAATAAGACTGAAGTTGGTTTAGAACCACTTTCTCTAAAATTTTAGAAGAAAAGTCAAATTTGAAATAGGACGAAAATTAGCCAGTAATGTGGGATCTAAACTTGGTTTTTTAAGATGAGGCCGCACAGTGGCAAGTTTAAAGTCACCAGGTACAGTACCAGTATAAAGACATTTGTTAATGATAGACAACAAGTCAGGGCCAACAGTTTCAATAATCTGTCCAAGGAAACGTGAGGGAATTACATCCTGGGGACACATAGTAGGTTTTAGAGTAGACATGATCTCGAATAAAGTATTCAAGTTTACAGGCTCGAAGATAGATCAAGTGGAAGGACCTCCGTGAAGTTGGCCCCCCACCCATCGCAAAATGTCGCAAAAATAGTCTCAATCGTTTGTGCTCCGTTTGTGCTGGTTTGTGCTGTAAAAATTTTTGTTTGTGCTGCTTTGGTTTGTTAGATATAAAATATTTATTTAAAGGTCATTCTCAGGTCACTCAGCCCCCCAGCATGCTCCAAATTCACTCCGAATAGTCTCGTTCGTTTGTGTTTCGTTTGTGCTGGTTTGTGTAGGTAGAAGTTTCGTTTGTGCTGCTTTTTATTTTGCTTTTATTTAGCATTTTATTTTGGGTTCCTCGTTTATTCAATTTCTTACCAAACTGTTGGATTCTAGTGGTTTTAATAGAACAACAACTCTTCATAACTGTTTTTTTTTTTGTAGTCGTTGTGGTGTTTATTAAAAGCATCTCAATATTCATCTGCTGTCGGACTCTTTTTCTGTCACTTTCTCTCACTTAAAATGGTTTTGTGCGCGAGCGCCATCAAGTTGAAGCTTTATGTAACTTCAGCGTTTTTGTTCTCACCTGATTGAACTTATTTACAAGGGGTATCATTTGATACACTTCACTCCCACCATGAGGTGACACTTCTGTTCAAGATGCTCTTGTGGAAATTGAGTTAGTATAGGAAAAGTTGATACAGTTACAAACTCGAATTTCTGGGCAATGTAAGTACATTATTTTAACAGTATCAGTTCACAATATTATTAGTAAAATTAACCATGGTGTTACTACAAATAAAACCATGCTTACTATAGTTAAACCATGGTAACCATAAATTAGCCATTATTTTGCTACACTAACCATAGTTTAACCATGGTATTTGTAGTAAAACTTTTATACAAATGGTAATCAATATGCCAAATAATAAAAATAAGAAAATCTTGGTTACTACACTTTTACTATACTAAAACAATGGTTAATTTTTGTAATGGTAACTTCAAGAACAATGGTACAGCATTCAAGTGAGCTAAGATTGTCAATGTTTATTGAACAGAAAACTCATTGCTAATACTTATATCTCTCGTATCATTAGCAATTAAATGCTAAATACCGTTGCGCATATGACCCATGTTAGTTTTTAGAATATGTTGTGCATTTAGAGATCAACATTACCGTATTGTTAGTAATATAAGATATAACATCCATATTATCCTTATATTCGAACCAATACAGTCATACAGGTTTATACTATACATGACATTTTTGGAGTCAAGTCAAGTCAAGTCAAGTCACCTTTATTTATATAGCGCTTTTAACAATACAGATTGTGTCAAAGCACTTAACAGTATCAAATTGGAGGATAGAGTGTCAGTAATGTATAATAATAAGATTAAACACTCAATTTTCAGTTAAAGGCATTTCATTATTGAATTCAGAGATGTCATTGTCTAGCTCAGTTTAGTTTAAATAGTATCTATGAAATCAAATTGACGATAATCGTTAGAAATTAAGTCAGGATTATTTAAATGACTAATTATGTTTTGCTTATGCCAGATGCCCAAGAAACCAGGAGTCGACAGGGATTCCATTTTCACAGTCCTGTGTTCATCAAAAGAGGCATAGTCAAAAATGGCAACATAGCTACTCCTAATCAGAACATCTGGACAGAGCTTAGTAAGCAGCTAGAGAGCAGTGGAAGAAGGCCTTAACCTTCCGGAGTCCCCCTGCCTCAGGCCAATCCAAAGTCCATCACAGTGTCTCTCTGCATTCAAGACGGACTCTACATCAGGAAAAATGCTCTGTGCAGGGAAAGTTTCTCACAGTTACAGTCTGGGAGAACTCTGTGGATTGACACTGACCTGGGAAGCAGCTCCATAGAATTTCCTTTGAGTGAATTTCCTCCAATCTGATGCTCCAAGGAGAGAGATTTACTTTAAGGGCAGTCATTGCTTTCAAAGGAGGCTTAACCCAGGATGCTCTTGGACTTTATGTTGCCTACTGCAGGAGGTCTCCATGTGTTTGGGAGATGTATGACAACCTGAGAAGTGGAGTGACAGGAGTGTCAGAAAAAAACAAATATGCCCACATGCAGTGTTATACACAAAAGATTGATTGCACTGTTTACATTTAATCTCACAAGTATTTTTGTTGTATGCCACACACCCTTGTTTTCCTACTCCTGTTTGGAGAAGTTGTTTCTGCTCTTCTGGAAGTCAGGCTTGATGGAGTTTGCACTTAAATCTATTATTCTGTGTGGCACTTTGCCTTGAAGGCATAACAGTGTGCCATGGCTTGTCAGTATTAAGTGTTTTTAAGTTAAGTTTTTAAAGGTCCATTATTTGTGTTAATGAATGTTGATAGTAAACTTTAATTCAGTTTCACAAGTAAAATAATTTTGACTTATTGAGTCATGAGTTTCCATACATGCATATAATACACACGCACACACACACACACACACACATAGCTTGTGCATGTATAAGCACAGAGATGCAGCAAACATATTATGGTGCGTGTATTTATGACATACTACTTTTATTCACATAATGACATACAGTAACAAGAAAAAACATTTACCTTGGAGTTGGTGTTACATTCCACACATCCTGTGATCCGCTGTGTCTGTTATAAGTTGGAATATTAACGAGGATCCGTTTGGATCTTACCTTGTTACTTCAACTGTATTGTTGAAAAAAAAATAAATAAAAGCAAAATAAAAAGCAGCACAAATGAAACTTCTACCTGCACAAACCAGCACTAACGAAGCACTAATGATTGAGACTATTTTGGGTGAATTTGGAGCATGCGGGGGGGCTGGTGACGGTCATCGCCTATAATGTCATGTTTAATAATTAAAAAACCAAAGCAGCACAACGAAAATTTTACCGGCACAAACCAGCACAAACGAAGCTCTAACAAACAAGACTATTCGGGTGAATTTGGAGCATGCGGGGGGCTGAGTGACCTGAGAATGACCATTAAATATTATTTTAATATCTAAAAAACCTAAATAGCACAAACGATTTTTTTACAGCACAAACGGAGCACAAACAAACAGGAGTATTTTGGGAGAATTTGGAGCGTGTGGGGGGCTGGTGACGTCATCGACCGTAAAATTCAGTGTCTAATATTTTAAAAACTGAAGCAGCACAAACGAAAATTGTTACGGCACAAACCAGCACAAACGAAGCACTAACGATTGAGACTATTTTGGGTGATTTTGGAGCATGTGGGGGCTGGTGATGTCATCGCCTATAATTCAATGTGTAATAATTTAAAAACCAAAGCAGCACAAACGAAACTTTTACCGGTGTCCTGACATTTTATCCTACCCGTCAGATTTTCCTACCACGTCTTACTGCGCATGCGCACATCAATATTGCATCCTTTTTCTCACGCTGAACAACAATATTTAATGTATCTGCATACTGTAAGGGTAGGTTTAGGTTTGGGGTAGGTGTAGACGTTATAAAACACAATCTGTTAGGCAGAAAAAATTATTTATTGTTGGTTTCCGGTAGCTGTATCCCTTCTATCCACAGCCGCGAATATAACACGTAATTACTGTATGTGCATTACTGTAAGGGTAAGTTTAGGGTGAGGTAGGTGTAGACATTAATACAACATAATTTGACAGGTAGCATTTTTCGTTGTCGAATTGTACTACCCACTCTTTTAATGGGAGGTAGCAAAATCTGACAGGGTAGCACAAATCGACAGAACACCGGCACAAACCAGCACAAACGAAGCACAAACGAACGAGACTATTCGGGGTGAATTTGGAGCATGCTGGGGGGCTGAGTGACCTGAGAATGACCTTTAAATAAATATTTTATATCTAACAAACCAAAGCAGCACAAACCAAATTTTTTACAGCACAAACCAGCACAAACGGAGCACAAACAATTGAGACTATTTTTGCGACGTTTTGCGTGGGTGGGGGCCAACTTCACGGTGGTAGTGGAAGGGGTGAATAAAATATCTGGCAAATTATATGCCATCAAAGATATAATTTGGGAAATCTTGTTATTAAAATGTCTTGCAAAGTCCTCGCAAAGAGAGACAGATGTTTCAGGAAACAGATTAACATTTGAGTGAAGAACAGATTCAACAGTGGAAAAAGGGATGTTTGGCTTGTGGCTATTTTTTAAAATTAACTCAGAGAGATAGCTATACTTTGCAGCTTTTATAGCTCGCTGATAAGCAGAAAGAGAGTCTCTTAAATTTCATGAGACACTTGCAATTGATCTTTTTTCCATTTACGTTCAGCCCTTCTACGGGTCTGTCTAAGAGAACGAGTAAAGTCATTTTGCCAAGGTACTAAATTTTGTTTATGTTTTTAACTTTTAGTGGTGCAACAGAGTTTAAAATATTAGAACAGGTAGCATTAAACAGACTTAGATGTTCATCGGCATCCAAGTGATGTGTAGAGGAAATCATATCCTGATTAGCACTTAAATGTACACACATGGAGGAAAACTCATCACTTGAGTGGTCAGTGATGATACGAGTCCAACGTGTAAGTGGAAAATGTCTCTGAATTTTCCCGTCCGATGGAATGGAGAACAATATAGGCATATGATCAGACAAGCCTGTATCATTGATATTAATGTCCAAACAGTTAATCCACGGGATAAATCAAGTCCAGAGTATGGCCCTGGACATGTGTTGGTCCCGGTTGATAAACAACGGCAAGAGTGAGAGTCTTTAAAAACTGTCGCCAATCCCCCCCACCATTTTCAATAATAATAATAAAAAAACAACCATTAAATTTATAATAAGACTTTACCTCGCTAATAACGCCTCAGTCAGGTCAAAGAAAGTTTTATTAGTTTATTTTCATACTATCGTCTGATACAATACAAAAACTTAAAAAGAGAGAGAGACAGAGAGAGAGAGAGAGAGACAGAGAGAGAGAGAGAGACAGAGAGAGAGAGCGAGAGAGCAAGGAGAGAGCGAGAGAGAGACACAGAGAGACAGAGAGAGAGAGACAGAGAGAGAGAGAGAGAGAGAGAGGAGCGAGAGAGAGACAGAGAGAGAGAGAGAGAGAGAGAGAGCAAGAGAGAGCGAGAGAGAGACAGAGAGAGAGAGAGAGAGAGCGACCAGAGAGAGAGAGAGAGAGAGAGACAGAGAGAGAGAGAGAGAGAGAGAAGAGACTGAGAGAGAGACAGAGAGAGAGAGCGAGAGAGACAGAGAGAATTTAACAAAACTTTTTATTACAAACCTATTCACAATACACTCCTATAACACAGTAAAATATTCACATGTAAAAATCAATTCTCCCTCAAAAACAGAACACAAAGCCTCGTTACAACACCAAATACATTCAAAAGTAACAAAATCATCATAGACTTATAATAAAGAAAATCAACCATAACTCTTGATTTCACCAAATTAGAAAACACAACTACTATGTTCTGATTAACATTTTGTTCCACCTTTCGTTTTCCTGCTTATATAAATGGCCAGTTTTGCTTGGCCTAGAACAAATTCAAAAGTTGACAAACAAATCTTTTTTTCCTCACATATTGAACCCCAAAATAAACCTTTCCAAAGAAAAGGTCTCATTACAACTCCTAAAAACATTACTTACAGCTAGGAATAACGGTTGCAATCTACAACAATTCATAAAAGCATGAAAGATAGTCTCTCTATTAGAGCAAAAAGGACATACAGAAGCAACCTCCGGGTTTAAAACTGAAATAAATGCATTAACCGCAACAGCACCATGAAGAATTCTCCATTGTAAATCACCTGTTCTCTTGGTCAACGGTGGTTTATATAAAGATCTCCACTCAGGTTTTGTGTTTTTATCCAGTTTAAAAAATCACGCAGGGAGTATCAACTTTTCCATTTAAAACCTTTTTGCTAAAACCAAAACACAAGACCTGTACAAAGATTTACCAGTGCTCAAAAAAAAGTCTTTACACAGAAATGCAGCACTTTCAATGAAAGGGGAGGTGATTCCTTCAACATTTACAGACAAAGACAAACAAGGAAAGGAGTCTTTAGGATTAGAGACATGGGAACCTATATAATACTCTGTTAACAAGTCCATTTCAGTTGTCCTTAGGGCGGCTTGCCATTTCATGAGCAACTGGGTAGCCAAACGAATAGACCTGATTCCCAAGTGTTGAGCCAATGCTACTTCGTTCTTAAAATCCAGCCCAACAATGCTCAGTAACTGACTCAG
This sequence comes from Spinibarbus caldwelli, assembly GCA_039654775.1. NCBI lineage: Eukaryota > Metazoa > Chordata > Actinopteri > Cypriniformes > Cyprinidae > Spinibarbus > Spinibarbus caldwelli. The sequence continues at coordinate 76,540 of JBCAMP010000126.1, forward strand.
CGTAATAACATTGTGCTTAATCAGCAACCTACTAAGTTCAGGAAAAAAAGAACTGTCCGTTAAGTCCCAAACGAGAGCCATAGATTAAAGGCTCACCCAAGTAACCAAAAAAGAGAGTGTGAATCTTCTGATCGTGAACAGCAAAAAGACTCCAAACCTTAAAAATGTTCTTATAAAAAATTGGCAACATGGATGTGTCCAGTTTTACGGGATCCATCAAAAAAAAGTACTTTGTCCAGCCCCAACCCTGTAGAACTACGTAGAAGCAGGCATGAAACAGCACGCCAGCTAAAATCTGACGGTCCATCCAACAGTCTTTGCACGAACTGCAGACGAAAGGTTGCAATCCTGCTTTGGAGATGTATGAGTCCTTGACCACCTTCCTCCTTAGGCAGATACAATATATTCTGCGAGACCCAATGTAATCTACCCCAAAAAAAGTCCACCAAAACAGCCTGAATTTTTAAAAGCAACTGCAAAGGAGGATCTACACAGGCAAACTTATGCCATAAGGAAGACGCCACTAAATTGTTAACAATTAAATGCGTCCTCTATATGACAGTTTTGAAGACAAAAAACTCCATTTTCCTAGGCGTCCTATGACTTTCTCAACTAACCCTTCCCAATTTTTCTGTACTGTTGACTCATCACCTAAAAAGACTCCCAGATATTTAAAACTTCCTTTCCCCAGTGTAAACCAGCAGGAAGTCTTGGTTTTCCACTGTTCCAGTTTCCTATCAATAATGCTTCGCTTTTGTTCCAGTTTATATAGCAGAAGATAAAACTTTTAAATTCTCTAAGCAATTCAGATAAAGCTTGTACATCACTCTGGCTACTGATCATAACTACTATATCATCAGCGTATGCTGATAATAAAAAATTCCCATTACAATTTGGTAAAGAAATACCATGAAGTTTCATTCTTATTTGCTGTAATAAAGGCTCAATGGCCAAAGAATAGAGCATACCAGAAAGTGAGCACCCCTGCCTAATACCTCTACACGCCCAAAAGGAGCGCATAAACCACCGTTCACCTTGAGAATACTCTGAACGTCACTGTAGAGAACTTTCACATAATCTATAAATTTATTACCAAACCCAAAAGCTTTCAAAACTCTCCATAAATAAACATTGTCAACGCGATCAAAGGCTTTTTCTTGATCCAATGATAATAAATCACAGTCTAAATTTAACATCTTAGAGACATCAAGAAGATCTCTGATCAGAGAAATATTATCAAAAATTGACCTACCAGGGACACAGTAAGTCTGGTCAGGATGTATAACTTGGTCCATGACCTCTGCTATCGATTAGCTAAAACTTTAGAGAGCAGTTTGTAGTCGCTACACAAGAGGGAGACCGGCCGCAGCACCTGATGTCCATCAGATCGCCCTTTTTGGGCAGAAGAGTCAAGACTGCTCTGCGGCAACTCAACGGCAGCAGCCCTCGGGCTAAACTGTCATTCAGTACCTCCAGCAAGTCTTCTCCAACCTCTGACCATAATGACTTATAAAAGTCAACTGGCAGGCCATCAATCCCTGGTGCTTTTCCAATCTCCATTCCTTGGAGGGCTTACACAGTTCCCCCATGGTCAAGACACCTGAAATCCTTGTGTTGGCTTCCTCCGACACTTGAGGAAGACTATCAAAAAACTTACTGTCATCCCTATAATCTGGACCCATTTCATTTTTATATAAAGACTCATAAAAGTGACTGCTCTCTTACGAATGTCTTTAGGATCAGTCAATAATGTTCCACCTTCAGAACGCAAAGCATGAACAAATCTGTTCTGTCCATTTTTCCTTTCCAAACTGAAAAAAACCTTGACGGTATATCCATCTCATTTACACTTAAAAACCGTGACCTGACCAGAGCACCCTGTGCTTTAACCCCTAATAGGTCGGATAACTGAGTCTTCTTGTTTTTTATATGAGACTCCACAACACTATGATTTCCAGGCAAGTGAGTCAATTCTTGCAGTTTTAAAATATCAGCCTCTAAGATGTCAAAACAAGGTTACCTCTCTAGTGACGTTCTGAGAGTATTTTGACAAAATTGTTTTATTTGGACTTTCCCAAAGTCCCACCATTGCTGTAATGTTCCAAAAGAATTCTTTGTGGTTTTAAAAAACATCCCAAAAAGTTTTAAAACATTCTTTAAAACACTTATCACCCAATAAGGCAGTATTTAAGTGCCAATAAGCACTCTTTGGCTTAATAGAGTTTAAAAAAATACAGCACTGCACCATACTATGATCTGAAAGACATGATGGGGTAATAAAACAATTCTTAACAATACTACCATGATGTTTAAAAACATAGAACCTATCTAATCTTGCCAAAGAAATCATGTTATCACGAACATGAGTCCAAGTGTATTGTTTTTGCTCTCCATTAATCTGCCTCCAAATATCAATTAATTCATGTGTTTTCATTAACTGAACAAGACGTTGACGTGAAGATAAATGAGGTTCAATATGATTCCTATCTAAGTTAGCCTCTGTGCAATTAAAATCACCACCCAAAAATAAATAATTCATCAACACCAACATTTTGTAAAACAGAGCACAAAGTATTTAAAAATAACATTCTTTGAACAGCTGAAGTTGGTATATACACACAAATAAAAACAAATACAATGTTTTCAAAGAAACTCTTACTTTCAAAAGTCTTCCTTTAATAACCTCTTCAACCTGATAAGAGTGTGGCTGAAACTCTTAGCAAAAAGAATAGCAACTCCACCACTAAGTGAAGTATTATGACTTAAGACAGCAATCCCATTCCATTCTACTGCCCAATCAGCAGCATTATTAAAATCAGTATGTCTTGTAGCAGAGTAACATCAATTTTCTTCTGATGAATTACTTCAAATAATTCAGCTCTTTTGTGCATATCTCTAGCACCATTCACATTCAGAGTGGCAACATTAACATCACACATATCTAAAAAAAAGAAAAAAAGAGAAAACCCTGTCCACAAAAAAATCCTCTTAAGAAACATGGAATTAGGCTTTCTCACTGTCCTCATTACTAAGCTCAGAGTTAAGTTTCCTCACTATTTTTTTCAGCCGATAGACCTCCTTATTCGTAAAGGAGCCCTCCATCATGAAACACTTAGTTCTCTCAACAAACTGTTTTATGTCAGGAAAGTATTCATTAATACGTACTCCTCTCTTATTTTTAGTAGCTCTAAGGAACAGTTTAATGTCATCTACCTCATTATGACATCCAGAGAACTCACTCTGAGAAAGACTAACACTTGAATCAGAGGACTCACTATCACTTTCCGTTTCATCATTGTCACTTAACTCCGTTATATCAGCTTTCTTTGCATGTCTAACAATCGGAGCTTTACCAGACTTCTTCCTCTTTAACGGGACTTTAAAACCTGTCTGCTCTGTTTCCATTAGCGTGTGATCACATATATTCATCGCAGTAGATTGAAGGTCATCATCAGAAGCAT
>JBCAMP010000126.1:85000-134152 GCA_039654775.1 Spinibarbus caldwelli
TTTTCCTAAAAGGGAACAAAACATAAAATTTTACCCTAAGGACCTGTTGTGTACCTTTAAAGGTACCATTATGTACCCAAAACGTGTTTTAAAGGCAGAGGTGGAAAGTTCAGGTTCAGAAAGTAAAAGGCCTCCACAGTATTTTGTTCCAATCACCTGGATTTGCTAATTACCACAGTTTTTCAGCAGATGTGGCACCAAGTCATTCCTTTCAAGTCACAAGCAAGTCTAGAGTCAAATCCCAAGTCCTCAAAGAGTTAAAGTTAATGAGATAATTAAGTGACTAATTAAATGATGATTGAGCATTAATAATGAACACCTGCTGTTAACAATCAACATCACTGAAGAAAAGAGAAACACCAGAACTACAACTGACTTCAGCCACAGCCTTGGATGAAATTAACTGGAAGGAAAAAAACAAAAAAAACAAATTCAAGATCTGATTAAACAACTCCACAAACAGCATCACCAGCTTCACTCATTACTAACCAGACTGACTTTATTTCATGTCAGCAGAATCTCTTATTGAGAATTAACAGAGGTTTAGATGTTGATGTTTTATTGGTCAAGAAAAGGGGGAAAAAAACACACACACACAGACACACGATGCCACCATAATTGTGGTCAATGTTTGCTTTAGTTGGGCTCTTGACCCTTATTTAGCTAGTCAAAGAAATTTGTTTCTAAGCAATTGCAATATTGTTTCATAGTAAATATTTGATCATTGCTGAATCAAAAGCTTGTAGTAGTAGGTGAGCTTACACTTTCTGATTGTTCATTTTCTGATGATCATTTAAATGAACATGATGAAGTGGTCTCTCTTTGGTGTGTTGATTGACATTCAGCTACTACTGAACTGCAAAAAAGTCCTATTAAACAAAAGCTGTATCAGTCCAAGCTTTTAGACATGAACACTTTTCATACTATCCTCAACAGTGGTGACAATAATTCTTCATGCTGCAGTGCATGATGGGAGTTTTTACTATGGTGTTACCCAGCTTGCAATGCAACATGAAGCAGTTTGTTGATTGTCACCATTGTTGAGATTCATATGCTGGTTCTTGATGTCTGTGTGTTTCTAAATAGCACTTTAGTTCAATGTTTAAATGTGTGACATTAAATTTTTTCACATTAACTTTTAGAGCAGTACTTTGTTTGCGTATTGTAGTTTCACAGAGTTGGTAATGCAAAACCCAAGCATACAAATGTAAAAAGACATCTTGATTGTAATAAAGCCAGCTCATAATGACTATCTCATCATATAAAAACAGTTAATGTCTCCTCAATGTACAGCACTGGGCTCTCTGTCACTGTAACAGAAAGCATTAAAGAGAAATCTAACACAAACAATCAAGGATCAAGAGCCCAACTAAAGCAAACACTTATCTCCATGATGGTGGCATCATTTTAACCAATAAAACATCAGCATCTTATCCTCTGTGATTCTCAATAATTAAGACTTGAAAGGAATGACTTGGTTCCTCCTCTGGTGAAATCAGCTGGAATAAACATCATGGGTGGAATAAACATATGGCAGGACTTTTACTTTCTGACCCCTGGACTTTCCACCTCTGGTGCTTACTGATGATATTTAAGTTTGCAAACTTAAAAAAATAGCGGCAATCAGTTGCCTCAAATTTTTTGAGTTAGTAGAACTTATCCGGGTTTACAGTGTATAGGAGTGGTGGGAGAATGAAAGATAAATTTGAGCAAATTCCTGATTGGTTTATAGTCCAAAGCCAATTAGAATAGCATTTGGCCAATATAATTTGATTCACTGATGGATCAAAGAACCCTGAAAATGGATGCACAGGTGCTGCAAGTGTAGCCTACACCCCACAATGTGGAAAATCCATCAAGAAAAAAACACAAAAACAAAAAACAATAGATCATGTCTCAGTTTATACAGTAGAATTGGTAGCATATACAGTGTATAAAAGAAAATAACAAAAACAATGTTTTATTTGATAGTTTTTTTGTTTTGTAAACCTGACTCCATACTCCAGTCCAGTCGGTGGTGGTATAGTACTGTAAGTTGGCTTGCCAACCACCTTAAAACTTTATTAGAAGAAGAAAAGGAAGTAGCTGGTAGTGATGGCCAGATGAAGCCTCATGAAGCTTTTCAGCTCTTCAGCCAAGTGGTTCACAAAAGGGTTAATTTCTGGAGGCTTCATTTGCTCACAATACCACCTGGTGGCCAAAGAGTGTAAAACAAGCAGATATATTACAGACAGAGGTGTAAAGTCAAGGGGTCAGAAAGTAAAAGTCCTGCCATATGTTTATTCCACCCATGAACTCAGCAGCTGATTTCACCGGAGGAGGAACCAAGTCATTCCTTTCAAGTCACAAGCAAGTCTAGAGTCAAATCCCAAGTCCTCAAAGAGTTTAAGTTAATGAGATAATTAAGTGTCTAATTAAATGATGATTGTGCATTAGTGATGAACACCTGCACTGTAAAAAATAATCGTAATTTTATGGAAAATAGCTGTGATTTTTTCATGTTGTTTTCTTTTATTTTGAATTGCAGTCAGAACTCTGTAAAATGATCTATGTATGTAAAATTACAAAAATAATCTGTAATTAATAAAATAGCAAAACCGTTAGATGATAAAATGGTTAAATGACTGGCAGCAACAGCTGCCAAACAAAAACATCTCTCTAGATCTCAGCATCTTCACTTATTACAAACCAGCCTGACTTTATTTATTTCATACAAAACTTATTATTGAGAATTAACAGAGGTTTAGATGTCAATGTCTTATTGAAAATAATAAAGTTTGAAGTCAACATTCTGGAGATAAGCGTTTGCTTTAGTTGGGCTTCTGACTCTTCACTTTATAATATTAGCTTTTCTCTGGCTGCTGTGACTTTGTTTTTCTAAAGCACATTTGTTACAGCAAAATTTCCTAGTGACAAAGCTGATCAGATAAACCTGGTTACTTATTGGTGATGAGTTAATCATCATATAGTAGCCTGATCACATCATGAGTATTGTCTCCAGACATGTTAGTTTCTAATATTTTTTTTTAGTTTATGTAGCATTCTTGTGACGTTACGACAATCAGAAAGTTATTTTTTTATCATTATATAGAAAGTGTCTTGAATGGAAGAGCTTTGATTCACAGAAACATCAAAAATCAGCACATGAATCTCAACAATGGTGACAATCAAAAAAAAGCTTGTTTTGTGATGATCAGAGCTGATCTGAATATTTTGTAGATTGTTGAGGTTCATATGCTGATTCTTGATGTCTGTGACACTACATGCGCTTATCTAAATTTCTCCAAAATACCTTACAAACCTTCAAATATCAAAGCAAGTCCACATTTCTAACAATAACATTGTAATACTGCAACAAAAACCAATAAGTTCAACATGTTCAGACATTTCTGTTGAGGCTAGTAAGTTAGGCAACTACACGATGACAAGGTCATAATCGGTACATAAACTTCTCCAACTGATCAGAATTTTTCTTGCAGGTTTTGCTGTAACAAACGTGCTTTAGAAACGCACAGTTATAGCAACCACAGAGAGAAAAAAAAAAAAAAAAAACACTGTTAAGAAGTGAAGGGTCAGAAGCCCACCTAAAGTAAACGCTTATCTCCACAATGGTGACTTCAAACTTGATTAATTTCAATAAAACATCAACATCTAAACCTCTGTTAATTCTCAATAAGACGTTTTGTATGAAAGAAATAAAGTCAGACTGGTTTGTAATAAGTGAAGATGCTGAGATCTAGAGAGTTCTGTTAGTGTTTAATGTTCTTTTGGGATTTAAAGGGTTTCTGTTGTCTGTGTTTTGTGGGTCACCATTGTGTTGAAGAGTAGAGTGTGTGCTTCAGTCCAGGAGAAGACCAGAAAAACACTGGTGTTATACTGAATGTAGCTTTATTTAAAAGCAGTAACTGTGGAGTGGTTGATGCAGTGACAGTTATTAGTTTTTGCATGTGTGCTGTAGTTAGATGATGGTTAACTACAAAAAAAAAAAGTTTCACAGAGAATGTTTCACAATTATAATCCAGACAATACCTGTAAAGTAAATAAAAATAATTAAAAAAAAAAACAACATTTAAGAAAAATAGATAGGATGTTGTACCTTAATTTTAACAATTTTTGTTTGGCAGCTGCTATTCATTGACCGTTTCTTTAAAAAATGTTCTTTAACCATTATTTCCATTAATGGTAAACCCTGTGCTGCCAAGCATTTCACTGTTTTTTTTTTTTTTTTTTACAGTGTGCTGTTATTGAGAGTTACAGAGGATCAGATGTTGATGTTTTATTGGCTAAAATGATGTCACCATCATGGAGGTCAGTGTTTGCTTTAGTTGGGCTCTTGAGTCTTTTAATAACTGACAATGGTTTGCTTTTGAACAATTGCAATATTGCTTTACAACAAACATTTGTGCATTTGCGCATTGCTGAATTAAAAGCTTGAAAATGCAGATGAGCTTACATTTTCTGCTTTTAAGTTACTTAAATGAACATCATGAAGGTATCTCTCCTTGGTTTTTTGAGTGACATTCAGCTATTACAGAACTGCAAAAAAGTCATAATAAACAAATATCACCGTAATGCTTAAATACTGGAAAAACAAAAACTGTATCACTCAGGCTTTTAGACATGAACACTTATCATACGATCCTTAACAATTGTGAAAATAATTATTTATGCTGCAGTGCATGATGGGAGTTTTTACTATGGTGTTACCCAGTATGCATTGCAGCATGAAGCATTTTGTTCATTGTCACCATTGTTGAGATTCATATGCTGGTTCTTGATATCTGTGTGTGTCTAAATAATACTGGAGTTCAAATTTTTATATGCATTACATAGATTTAAAATTCATTCAATATAACTATTAGAGCAACATTTCATTGCATGATGTAGTTTCACGGGGTTGGTTATTGAAAACCTAAACATATAAATAAAATAAAAAAAAAAGCTATTTTGGAGATAAACAGGTCAGTGCCTGATGATTATCTCATCATATGAAAACAGCTAATATTGACCTCTCTACTTTATAACAGCACATGTATTGCTTCAGAAAGAGATCTGACAGAAGAAGTCAAGGGTCAAGAGCCCAACTAAAGCAAACACTGATCTCCATGATGGTGGCATCATTTTAACCAATAAAACATCAACATCTGATCCTCTGTAATTCTCAATAACAGCAGGTGTTCATCACTAATGCACAATCATCATTTAATTAGTCACTTAATTATTTCATCAACTTTAACTCTTTGAGAACTTGGGATTTGACTCGAGACTTGACTTGGTCCCACCTCTGCCCAATCCTTTAAAGAACTCCACATCATCTCAGGAAATGTTCTGGGAACGTCATTGACACCGGTGGGACCTTCTGAGAACGCTCTGGGAACTTTACTTTTCTAGTGAGGAAATCCATATACCTGACCATATACCTGAGTGCATCCACGTCATCCACCAATGAAAAAAGAGGCGCGAATTTGGTTAACAGCTTGTGGAGTGATGTAGGCAGCAATGTGATTGGATGATAGTTAACACATATTGTGTTGGACACACTGTGCTGTTTCTCTCTCTCTCTCTCTTTCTTTTTACACATGATCAACTTAAAATTACACAAAATGTTAAAATGGCCATAACAAAAAATGTGTTATTAATTAACACATCCTTTTTGAGAGTGTAGGCAAGCAGATGAACCAAAAAAAAAAGAAAAAAAGAAAAAAAGACTGCATGCAATACTTTGTTGTATGACCTTTAGGGGAAAGTTGTAACCAGGTGCATATTGACAGCAGAGAGATAACAGCAAATAATGTTTATTTTTGGAAAGAAAAATGGTTTTACCTTGATTAGTGGTAATCTTTTTTTTTTTTTTTTACCTTCTAAGTTCCCTGAAAAAAAAAAAAAACAACAATATTTACAAGAAATAACTGGCAAACAAAATTCAAATCGCAATCCAAATAATCATTGTCTAACAGGCGTTAAACACAGATCACGATAAAATGCGATTACAATACACACTCACAATATCTTTGATATTTGGAAAAAAACTCAGAATAGGACAAACAATACCAAATGGCAAAAACATGCACAGTATGAAGAGCAGTAACACAAAATAGGCACAATAGCCTGTGGGTGCACTGGGCGGTGAAATCCTCACGGGGGAGGATTCACGCTCAACATCACATCAATGTCACAGTCCTCTGTTCTTCATATCTGTCTTAACAGACATTTACAGTGTTATTATATTAGGGTGGATGGTAAACAGTCAAGGATTATGTTTTGTGCTTTTGCTGTGTTTTGTTTGTGCTTGATGCGTCTGGCTGGTAAGTTATGAACACATTTTCTTGTAATTTTAGTGGAGAGTAAAAAGAAAATCTCAGTAGTTTAATTTAAATAATTTTTTTAAAGACTTTTTACATTATGAAACATTCTGCCCTTTATCTACGTATGAAAACGATATTAAAAAAATATATATATTATTGTGTAGTTTCAGTTAACTGTCCAATAACCCATGTGCTTTTAGTTTCCTTTAAAACATGTAATTATTTGGACTGCACTATTTCTATTTACACTAAATGACCCATTTGTCATAATAAACAGAACTAGAGACAAAAGTGTAGGAAGAGATTGTTAGTCTATTATTCCCGTCAGTCACAACACAAGGACAGATTAGCAGCTGCTTATATTCCCTCCACCATCCTCTAACCTTCATTTTATCTCCACCATATACTATAGAGTAACTTGAAATTTAATTTCAGGAGGGTGTTTAAAGCTTGCATCAAGTCTCACGCTTGAGCTCTTCTTTACAGACAGCGAGTCAAATATTTGCCCATAGCATCTGTTTATCTTTACCACTTTGAATAATTTTATATGAACTCGTGAAATCACTTATTAAGCACAGAACGAATTGATGATGAGTCTTTTGGTACTTCTGCTACTTCTGTTTTGTTTTTTATTTTTTAAAACAAAGATCCAGTTCTTGATCTGCAAACATGCACATCTCTTATAATAAGGCCTCATTTCAATGTATTTTTTTTTCTTTCTTTTTTTTGTAATTAAGATTTAAATTTTAATAAAACTGGTTCAGTCATCATTAAGAACCATTATAAACTTATTTGAGAAATTCCTGTTCCTGTTTGTTCTCTAGACGGGGCAGATGAAGTGACGTCAGTGTCAGTGATGGAGGGAGAATCTGTCACACTATACACTGGTGTTACTGAAGTACAGAACTATCATCTGGTTCAGTGGATGTTTGGAGAAACTCAAATAGCTGAAATCAACAGGCTTTCCAAAAGCAGCTCCATATATGGCACTGATGATGATAAAACACTCAGAAACAGACTGGAGCTGGATCAACAGACTGGATCTCTGACCATCACAAACACCAGAACCACAGACTCTCGACTCTATCAACTAATACTTACCAGCAGAGAGACCAGATACAAGAGTTTCAGTGTCACAGTTTCTGGTGAGTAGAGAATTATCTCAGAGAATATTATAAGTCACTGACATTTATTCTTTTATAACTGACACTCATTTTGACACTCATTCATTCAATCATTTACTGTGGTGTCCATTGTGTAAATAAGATAGATATGGTGAAACTAGCTACTTTTTCACTTTTTTTTCTTTTCATTCACATACCTCAAACTTCCCACTTCTCTTTCTCGACGTGTTTCTATTATCGGTACATTTCAACATTGCACATAAAATAACTAACAATATTCTCAACAAAACACCATACATGTTTTATTAACAGCTTTTAATTATAAAGATTAGTAAAGATTTAAAGTAATATAGTAAGAAAATAGTAAAATATTGGCACAATAACATCACAGTAACATTTGTCATTATCAGTGACGACTACACAAAGTTCTTCATCAACAGAAAGTTCATCAAGCTCCAGTTGTGTGTCGTCCAGCTGTGCGGCGAACAATTCAACGATCAAACACACTGAGAAACTCAGTACCAGCCCAGGTACAGGTACATCAGCTGTGAGATTAGTGCCTTCAGTCAAAGCCTCTGAAAGCTGTTCCTTTTATATCAGTCGTTGTGTGTTTGACTGTAAAGTTCATGTCTTAATTCCAGCTCAAGTCCAACAAGTGTCAAACAGCTTTTTTACTATGTTGATCTGAGTTTATGCCCTCATTGTGTTTATTTTCGCCAACTGATCTCTCACATCAACAGTAATATTTGGACAAGCACAACTGATCAATAACATGTCAGTGAACTTTTAGGTTAAAAAGTATTTTTATAGGAAAGTGTATATATTTTAGGTCCTGTAACTGGTCATCATTTAAGTTTTTCTTCATAATCACCATTAATTTGTTTATAGTTCACTGTAGTAGTCCTATGGGGTGACAAATGAACTTTTATATCAGTCAGTTAACATATAGCCTTTTTTTTTTAAATTCTATTTTAAAACAGTGTTGATCTATGCTGCTGCTGGATCTCTGTTGATTTTAGTTGCTGTCGGGATCTTCTGGATCTGCAAGAAACACAGAAAAACAGACCAACAGGGCAAGTATTACCTACTGTTGATACATTAGTAAAATAAATGACGTTATTAACATGAATGATGTGGGAAAACTGAAGAAATTTCAACAACAATTCTCAAACCTCATTTTATTCACTGCTGCATTGTTGTTACACATCTGTCATTACTATTGAAGCAGATCAGACTCGTGAGGAAGAAATCACATACGCTGATCCAACATTCTACAAAAGAAAAGCACAGAAATCAGTAAGCTCATTTATGACTGTATATTGTGTGTCTCTATTATTTCAGCATTGAGATTTAGGTGTGTGTATGAGTGCAGCATGCGCACTGTTTGTGTTTCTGTGTAATGGACGATCACACACACAACAGCTCAAGATCAGAAACATTAGATGTGTTTTTAGTCTTTCTAATAAATGATCAGTAATACCTTGATAAGCACATCTGTGACGTGAACATGTTTGTGTTTTATTACAGAAAGCTCAAGTGGAGGATGTGGTGTACGCTGGAGTCGCTGTGAGACGCTGATCAAACTCAGTCTGTTTAAGGGTTACCATTTTTCTGGAACCCAAATACACTTAGATGTTATTAAGATTATCTTAAGAAGTAATAAACAACAATTTTTAGTATATTAAGTACAAAATTAGTGCATGAAAATAGTGCACTTTAAGCATATAATGGAAGTGCACTTTTTTCTCCTGGGGACTCACACACAGATCTTTGAATATTGAGGATCTCATGGTTTCCATACTAAGATAATGCTATTTAGTAAATCTAACCCTCACACAATACAGCTGACATCATTCAAAAAAGCTTTTTTTTTCTTTCTTTTTTTTTAAGTGTGGTATTTGATTATAATGTGTCATGAATGGATTTTATCTCAGGGCTTTTGAGCAGTGCTGTTGTTTTGTGCATATTTGTATTGTTTTCAGATGTTACTGTAGACACTACAGTTCAGTGTTATGTTCTTTCATAACAGCTTTCTCTGGCTGTAACATATTTTACAGCATTGTTTCTTAACTCTGGCCCTCAAGATCCACATTCCTGCAGAGTTTAGCTCCAACCCTGATTAAACGCACCTGCCTGTAACTTTTTCAATATTCCTGAAGAGCTTGATGAGCTTGTTCAGGTGTGTTTTTCATTAGGGTTGGAGCTAAACTCTGCAGGAAAGTGAATCTCGAGGGCCAGAGTTGAGAACTGCTGTTTAATAGAGTAAAATGTTGATGTGTAAAATATATTTCAAATTCTTCATATTTTAATGCTTTGTGCTTTGTGTCTTTTTGTACTATATCCAAATAAACACATAGATATATTTTTCTGCTTCATTATTGTGATCTGGGACAAACAAATAAACACCAACCCAACACATGATTTTGTAATATCCCTCAGTCTCTCTGGATAAAAGTTTCAGCTAAATGAATAAATGTAAATGTAATTCTCTCATTCAGCTCTAGCCTCGTTTTACTCGTTGATTTAATTATTTTTTATTATCTTTAGCCTTGAAAAATGAATCCACACATCTTGCATGGTCAAGTATTTTGCATCCCACAACACAATATCTTACTGGCCAACAGATAAAATTATTCTTCCCCGTGACATCCTTTCCGTTTCATTCTATAGTACAAAATATCATCATCTTTCTTCTAGTTACATTTAAATCTTTGAATTATGCTTTATGTGCACTTGTTCATTTATGTGCAATTGTTCACTTGACACAATTTAGAAAATAACAGACACCACTAGACCATTCACTGCAATAAAAATATATATAAAACAATTATAATATAAATAAATAAGTAAAAAATAATAATAAAAAAATAAAAAATAAAAAAATAAAATGACACGTCTTGGATACAACTATTACATTGGAAAAAAAAATATCTGCAGAGAGATACACTTAAAATAGTAATACATATTCAAACCTTAAAAATGTCTTTTAAAAGGTGACAAACATTAACCTCGTGCGGTTGTTTCTGTTAAAGGCCTGTTATACAGTTCTAGAAAGATGTTGACCACTGGAGGGGAAAAAAAAACTTCTTGAGCGTGAAATGAGAAGTAGAGAAGAAGAAAAAAAGCTGACCACAGTCACACGGTCACAGAAATAAATGTGTCAGTTTCTATTCCTCCCTTCTCTCAGTCTTATATTTATCTCTCATCACGTCTATTTTAGCATGTCTCTGCAGGCTTGACTGTTGAACCACATGAGTTTTCTGACATGTATTGATTGACAGATGTTTGGCCTGATCAAGTATCTCCATTGTGTTCAGCTGTTAAAGTCAGATTCAGGTTTGTCGTTTGGTTCCTTCCAGGGGGTTTCACCTTAGTTGAAATTGCACTCTGGAGGGCAGGGGTTTCTAAATGTAATTGCTAATTGGTAAAGTCACTGCAGCTGCTGTTAGAAGCTCTGGCTGCTATAGAAACTTAGTATTCAGAGATGTGCACTTAGGACTTCACATTGACTGGTCTAGCCTGATAAATATTATATTTTAACGCTATTTAAGTGTAAGAAACATTTTTTGAGACGTTGTGATGTTGTGATTTCAAATATGAAATTTAACTTGGTGAGAGGCTAAGGCAAACACAGATGAGTTCAGTATAGAAATCTGAATGCTTTTTTCTGAGGATTTCAGTTTTTATATGAACAAAATATATATTTTTGTGCAAACATAGAAGCAAGCGATCAATTGATAGCAGAAGAGAAAGGGGAAAAACACTTTAGAAACTGTAGAGACACTTTAACCGAAAATGTGCTGCGGTTTTAATGTGCTTCTGCTAAATAAATGCTGATAATGTCCTTCACGAAACTGAAGCGCTCAGGAGTCCAAAGTGTTAAAAAAAGCTGCAGTTACTTCTGCTTTTTTGCAAGCAAACGGCTGTGTGAAATATAAGAGTGAGAATCAGACAAGAAACTGACCAGTGCATCAGAAAGTTTGCTTTTAATACTGATATTCAACATATATGGAGATCAGTGGCGTGCGGTGGTGTTTTAAAATGAGGAGGCAGTTATAATGCATGTCCCTGTTACGCTTTGTTTACAAGTGCAAATAGCTATAAATTCTATTTACACCTAGCAGGAGTTTTTGCTATTTATACTAATTGCAAATAGTGGCAAATTATCTACACCTCTGTTTTGTAGTACATTATAAAACAGTATGCAATAATAACATAATATTTTAATTCAAATTATTAAATGGATGTCACCTTATTGGGACAATAAATTCTTCCCTACACCTACCTTAACCCTATCCGATACTTTAAGTTCAACTTTTAGATTATTTCCGTCATTATTATTGAAAATATATGCCTTTCCTACTTGATATCTAATTTGAAAAGGTTTGGGTTGATAACCTCTGCCAACAACCCAGCCAGCAGACTTATGTGGGGCCCAGATGGGTGGCACCTGGGCTATCTAACTGGGGCCCAGCCAGTTTTGTCCTCAGTTTCCATGAGGACCCCACATGGGTCAGCCCAGATGAAACAATGAAATTAACACTGCTCAGTATGCATACTACGGAGTGCTAAAATAAGACTGAAGCAGCACTTCAGTTCATTAGATAATTAAGTGATTAATCTAGTACTGATTGAGCATTAGTGACGAACACCTGCTTAAGAAAAAAGAGACGAGCAGAAACACAACAGCTCCTAACTTCCAGCCACAGCCTGCAAAACAACTGCAAATAAAAAACATTAAGGGTGTATTCACACCAGGAAAGTCTGCTAGTTCACTTGCTTTGGTCCGGACCAAATACAATGTTGATTTTTTTTTTTGTTTGGTGCGGTTCGCTTTCACACTGTCCTTTTTGCAAGTGAACCAGAAATTGTAAACAAAACCACACGTGTGCTAAGGTCATCCATTCATTGGACAGAAATTCTCAAGCAGGGAAAACAGGAAGTGCAAAAACAGGCTAATCATGGAGATCTTTTGTAGTGCAATTTTTGTTCTTTTACTGATTTGCTGTTATGAGATACTAACACAATATGAAGAAATGTACTCGGTTACTTTCGTAACCTCGGTTCCCTTAGATATGGGAACGAGTACTGTGTCATAAGACGCTTGTATGGGAAAAACTCTTTTTTCCTCTTCAACTGAAGCCTTTTCAATCACGCAGTGAAACTGCACGTCCATTGGTTCATGCAGTGCTATAAAAACGAACCAATGGCTCGGCGGCAGCGACGAGCGAGCCTATGGCTGAGCAGCCCGCCATAGCCCGCCAAAACGGGCGGAGACTGTGGCTATATAAGCGGCTGCTTCGCCGCCGCATCTCAGATTTCTTTGAATGAAGTGACTGAGGTGTGCAGCTCATAGCATAGCCAGGAACGCAGTACTCGTTCCCATATCTAAGGGAACCGAGGTTACGAAAGTAACCAAGTACATTCCCTGTTGATATTCTCACTTGTACTGCATCTTACGATGCTTGTATGGGAACCAGTACAATCACACCATGCTATGATGGGGAACGACTCAAAAGCAAGACTCCCATGGGAGAAGACCCAGGGGAGTCAATAGAATACATCAAGCACAGGCTGAGCCATAAGGGTCAACCGTGGCCTGGGTGTCGTCCTCTATAGTTTATACCTGGTGTCCATATAATATGGACCATCCAGGTGAAGGAGGGACTTGAGCAATGCTAGTCAAGTGAACTCATAAGACTGCCAAACTAGCCGGAGGCGGCAAACTAAGCAGAAAGGACTCTGGTCTGTAAGGCAGGGACGTCCAAGTTGTAAAACCTTACAAATGTGGATGGCGAGGACCAGCCAGCCGCCTCACAAATTTCCGAAATGGACACCCCGCTGGACCATGCCCAGGAAGAGGCGATGCCTCTGGTGGAATGGGTTCTGACTCCAATGGGGCACTGCAAGCCCAAGGAGGAGTATGCTAGGTTGCTAGCATCCACTAACCACCTGAAAATTCTTTGCTTCGTAACAGGTTGACCTTTAGCGCAGTTACTGAAGCTGACAAAAAGCTGTTCTGATCTCCTGAATGAGGCAGAACGCTCAATGTACACCCTCAAGGCCATGACGGGGCAGAGCACGGATAATTCCTGGTCATCCGTCGAAGGGGAAAGCGCGGAAAGCGCTATGACCTGGGCTCTGAACGGAGTGGAGAGCACCTTAGGTACATAACCCAGCCTTGGTTTCAGGACGACCTTGGAGTCGTTAGGCCCGAATTCCAGGCAAGCAGGGTTGATGGAAAGGGCCTGTAGGCCTCCTACTCGCTTAACCGACGCCAGCGCTAACAGCAGGAAGGTTTTAAACGAGAGTGATCTGAGGCTCGTGGTTTGCAATGTTTCAAACTGGGGGCCTTTCAAGGCCCTTAGTACGGTTGGTAAGTCCCAAGGTGGAACTGCACGAGGACGCAGGGGGTTAATTCTCCTGGTGCCTCGTATAAACTGGACCACCGCACTATTCCTGCCCACCGATCGGCCAGCAATAGGGGCATGGAAAGCCGCTATGGTTGCTGTGTTAACTTTGATGGTGGATGAGGAACGCTGTTTATCCAGCATCTCCTGCAGAAACGAAAGAACCACTGATACATAAGAGGTAATCGGATCTGAGTCACGGTCTTGACACCAAGCCGAGAAAATAGACCATTTCAGAGAGTAGAGGCATCTGGTAGACGGGGCTCTAGCTTCTGCCATAGTGTTTAAGACACGCTCTGGGAGGTCGAAAGGCTCCCGTTGAGCGGCCACACATGCAGGGCCCATAACTCGGGCCGTGGATGCCACAGCGTGCCGTTCGCTTGAGAGAGGAGGTCCTGTCTCAAGGGAATGGGCCACGAGGCTGCTTCGAGCAGCTGGAATAACTCCGACACCCACGGCTGGTTCCTCCAGATGGGAGCTATTAGAAGAAGCTTGTGCCGTTGTTCCCTGGCTCATCTGAGTACCTGCGGTAGCAGAGTGATTGGAGGGAACGCATAGAGCGGGAGGCTGGGCCACTCGTGGGCCAGGGCATCCGTGCTCTTCGTGAAAAAGGTTGGGCAATGAGAGTTGTCTTCGGTGTAGCAAATTAGCTCAAAAAGGGAATTGTATATAAATAATTACAATTAATTATGATTAATTACAATTATTTATATTGGCTGACAGTAATAACTGTCGCAGAGTTAAATTGCCATAAGCTGATCTGTTCGTCCAGCGAACATTCAGTGTAAATTCATATCAACTCTAAGAAAGGATATTTCCGTGGCCACAGAAAATATCTTCCTATTAATGCATTAGAGCATGTAGCAAGGGTCAAAATCGTAAAGGGACATTAATATGCAAGGCAGAATCAGAAACTCATGTAATTTGTGCACAAGAGTTTTATTAACTAAACGCTAACACACATAACTAATCTAAACAAACAATGAATAACATACACTCACGCATACATACAAAGTGGAGCTAAAGTGGATGAATGAAGCCATTAGAGAAAACAGAGAATGCAGTTATGGAAAGAGTCAGTTAACCACCTGAGTAAAACCATCAGCACCGTTTATAACGGGGTCTATAACTTATACTAAACCTCTGTTTCGTTTAGTTAAATGTACTATACTTGCACTTCCTTTGTGTCCGGAATGCGGTCTCGGATGAAAAGTCTTGATGGTTTCAAGGTTTTTGGACTCGCGATCACGTTCTTCCGGGTTGAAGAGTGATGAATTCCAAAGATGTTCTGACTCAGTGGTGATAGGGAGTTTCTTCCCAGGTGAAGAGTGAAGAAGAGTTAAGAGACATCAGCTAAGATCCAAGAGATTTGATTGAATGGAAAGACAAGGCCATAAAGCCTGGCACAAAAACTTAATAGTCCAGAAAAGTTCTAGCTCACATTTTACTCATCCTCTTAGGATCTAACAGAACCGCAGACTGGGTCTTTGTGGTCAAGAGTCATCTCCCAGGCTGGGGGAGATCACCCACAGCTCTATGTCGGGGGCCCGCCGGCGCGCCCGCACCGGTTCGGGCTCTCTGTCAGAAGATAGCAGAAGAGCTTTTCGTAGAAGAGAGGTTTTTTAGAAGAGGAAGGCCGGACCTGTGAATGAGACCTTTATCTGGTATAGAGGTCACACCTCTGGGGAGTCAAAGAGCCAATGGGCTCCCTTCTCTTTGGAGGGAAGGTTTTACGACTCTTTGTCTCTGAGCATGGCAATTTGCATGGGGTTGCTATTAAAGAGCTATTAAAGATTCTTAGAACACTAATATGTTGCATAGGTATCAACATGTAATATACACT
This sequence comes from Spinibarbus caldwelli, assembly GCA_039654775.1. Taxonomy (NCBI): domain Eukaryota; kingdom Metazoa; phylum Chordata; class Actinopteri; order Cypriniformes; family Cyprinidae; genus Spinibarbus; species Spinibarbus caldwelli. The sequence continues at coordinate 100,683 of JBCAMP010000126.1, forward strand.
GTCATTTAGATCATCCGAAGACGAATTGATAGAGATCAAACATGATATAAGTGAGGTAATATTAACTAGTGATCTATCATAAACATGCATAAAACAGGATACAGTACAAAAAGACAATATACACGAACAGTAATAAAATACACAATGACCTGAGGATATGTGTGTTCATTCAAAGAAAGGGTTTTCAATGAATTAATTAGAGAAGAGTCCATTTTTACGTGCATTACATGTCTCTTTCCTAAGGGAAAATGAGGCCTGCCTGCATTCCTTTGACCAATAAAACTAGTGTTATCAGATAGGTTGCCATGGCACCGGGGGGGCCTGGAGTCATCACAGACATACCGGCACTCAGAATTTGTGTTGGGTGAGGGGTCTGTGGTTAGTTGTTAATCTAATAAATAATTTGATTTGTTAAATCTGATGAACAAATGTGTGTCTGATTGGTCCAAATGCTACATAATTCCCCCCTTTCGAATATTGTTGTCCGTCCAATAGACAACAGTGAGCGATGTTAAAGATGCAGAACAATCAGACACGCACCTGCCACTCATGGCTGGGAGACAGCGGTGGCTCTCGGGCTGTTGGTTGCCTCCAGGAGTGGTTGTGGTGCTGTGGTGATGTAAGCTGTAACAAGATACGGGTCCTCGAGCTTGTGCAGCAGGTGTCGAGGCAGTGTCACCTGTCGTCCTGAAGTGAGTTGGTAGGTGGATCATGAAGGACGGATGACAGGTGGATCCTGATGGTCAGATGGCAGGTGGATCAGAGAGGATGACAGATGGTTTCTAATTTTCCTGAGCCTTTGGATCCTCAGCTTGGGTGTGAACCTTGGTCAGGTTCAGAATTGTCTCCACCTGGGTCCCTCTTCTCCGGTGGTTCCGTTTGAAGGTCCGAGGAAGTGCAGCCGTGCACCTGTTCATGGACCTTTGCATCACATTGACTCTCAGGACTGGATGATTGTCCGAGGAGGTATAACCTGTCTTTGTCAGTCGCGTGAGCTTCCACTTCTGGATACTGTAGCGTTCGGTCAAACTGGGTGATGTTTTAGCCAATTTGTCAAGGTCTTTGAGAGTCGCCTCCTGTGCAGTTTCGGGGTCTGCATGGATGGGCTTTCTTCTTTTGTTCGAAGGGAAGAGTTCTGTGGTGAAGGCTGGAGATGCTTTGGTTTGCAACCATTCACTTCTTCCATCGTGTAGCAATTCTTGGATAGGGGACTCCGTTCTGCTCAGCGGTGGTGATGCTGATGAGGGCTCCGCTTTTCTTGGCTGTAATTCCTTTTCAGGTGGTCTTGTGGGTGAGGCTATCTGTAATGCCTCTTAGCCAGGTGTTCACATCTCTTCCTTGGGCAGTGGGGTTTGCAGTCTGTGACACGCTGGCAGACTGGAAAGTGAGGACTGACACAGATCTGTATGGTGTTATAGGCCCATATGTGGTGAGACAGCTAAGTGTCATTACAGTAATTGCAAACCCAAAGTGGAGTGTGTCGTGGGGCTTTGTGGTTCAGGTTTGCTGTTTGGAATTGACAGCAAACTGACATGCTCTGACACATTCCGCCACATCTTGCTGTATGCCAGCCCCGTATGCCATTTGTTTTAGTGTCTCATAAGTGTCTCTGGTACTGTGGTGTCCAGCAAGGTGCGTTGTGGGCATGCATTAACATGACTCCCCCTCCCCCCTTTGTCACTGTGGCACCACAAGCTTTTTTGCGCAGTGTGGTCATCAGGGACATACTGCCATGTCATGGGTGGGTGGGTGGGTGGGTCTTGTTTGAGACCATAGCTCACCATGCAATGCACTTGTGATGTTATTGCACGCCTGGGACAGGTGTTGATGCTTGACTGGCTTCTTGTTCATTGTGGCAAACTCATCTTTTTCCTAGCCAAGGAGGTGGCATGTGAAGCTGAGCTTGGCATAATTTGAGTCTGTGTAAATGAGGAGTTCTCTGATGCAGTTCTTGTGAGCCGATGCGATTTAAAGGGTGATCAGGATGGCTGTCACTTGTACTGTGATGACTGGGAGTCCAGCTTGAAGTGTTGCTGTGGGAGTGGTTTGCTGTTAACCCTCAAAACACCCGCTCTGGGCACACCATGACTCAACATTGCATCCTCAAAAGGCCATTGACCATGTGGCTTTGGGTGCGTTGGTCCTCTGTACGGATGCTTTGGCTGTTGAGGGCCAATTACAGGTTGGTGGCATGTCTCTGTGACCACTTTCCATGTTCCATTGTAAACGGAGAATCGCTGGATGGTTTGTGAAGTGCAGAGCTGGGCTCTTTTGTCATCTGAGTAGTTAGTGCTCCGGTTGGAGCAGTGTTCTGCTGAAGTGGCAACCCCCCTTTAGTTCTGGCCATGTTGTTGGTGTAGACCAGGACTAAGGCAGTAGTTGGTGAATCCAGCTGTCAGATGAAACTCCTTGGGATGAGAGTAAATCAGGCATGGTGTAGAATGCAGATGCCATTTGAGTTTGATAATGTAATGTGGTCTTGAGTGAGTCCACATAGTTGACATTAGCTCTGCATCATTGCCTCTTGTGAAGAGCAGCTTTGGCACTGGCAGTTGTCGGCAGGTGCAGGATGTCTCTTAGAAAAGGGGGTGTGGCTCAGAGTGGGGCCAGGTTCCCTCCATTCCCTGGAAGGTGTGTGGTTGAGGGTTTGGCCACGCTGTCTGTGTGTCACACTGTCGCTGTCTGTTCCCCTTTTGTGCATGCTGGTACTGCAGTGTCATATTTTCACCAGAGTAAACGACTGGTATGATCTTGCAGGAAGTTCCTGCACTTGACAGGGCTTCCCCAGGGGGTTGCAAGGTGTCATAGGAAACTAGTGCACTTGTTTGCGAAGGCAGGTCTGGTGTGTGCTCGGTGAGTGCTTTGAAGCGTGTGAGGCTGTGTACACGGGGTTGTACCGTCTCATGGAGCTCATGGTTAGGTGCAGGGGAGTTGGTCGTGTGTGTATTTTGGCTTGTCATGGGTGGTCAGCCGTCTGCTGATGTGCTGTCTGGGTGCCATGACCAGCTGGCATTTCTCTGAGTAGGAGGGCATTCTGGTAGGTTGTTGGTTTCTCATGCCATTCGTAGTTAAAAGGAGTCTGATAGGCTGATATATCCTGCTTGTCTGGCCAGTGAGGCCACTCTCAGGATCAGTTCCTTTAATGTCCTCAAGATCTCTGTTGCTGGCCCGTGTGCTCTTCCAGAATCAGTTCTGGGTACTGTGCAGAGATAGGCAGGATTTTAGACAGTCTCTATGGAGGCAGCGCTGTGTTCTCTGTAGGCCATATGGGCTGAGTTCCGCAGATGTCAGGTGGTCATCGTGCGGGGGAAGGCCATGGCGCTTGCGTGGTCACTCATAATGTGATGCAGATTTCAGGAGGAGAGAAGGTTCTGGAGTTTAAACCTTCCTCCCTTGTGGCCTGTTCTGTCATCTGCCATAGATTCAGAGCTGGCTGTAGCAGGCTTCTTGTAGTTTTTGTAATCTGCTTTGACAGGTTCAGACTGCTGGTACAGGATGTTGCGTTTCAAGGCTGGAGGTGATCCTGAGATAGTCTGTCTCGTGTGGTCACATTGGGTAGAGTTCAAGCACAAAAGGTCATGTTGGCAGGCAGGCAAGTGTGGTGGCCTTCTGCAGTATTTAGGTTGACAGTTGTATTGTCTCTGGCCAGCTTGTTGGGGTCTGTGGGGCCACACGGTGTGTGCACCTGCAGTGATCCTCTGGAAGGGTCCCTACTCCACCCCCCTGTGGTTGCTGGCTGGTGAAGTGTGAACAGTGGGCTCTCGCCCCCCCTTGCAGTTTTGGACTCTTGGCTAAGGGGGCCTGGTCCTGCTTGTCAGGGGAAATTCTGTGTTGTGTTTCCCCTGTCTGTTCATCTTGTGGTCTGCAAGCATATTTCAGTTCATTTGTGACATTGAGTTCACCTTGGCTCCGTTTGACTTTACCCGATTGGTGCTTGGAGTTGTCTCGTTGCTGTGTTGCGTCAGGCAAGGAGTCAGAAGTTTGTCTTTCCCAGTACTCCTCAGTTGAGTTTTGTTCAAGGAGCTAGTGTCAGCAGCTCCTGTAACTCAGAGGTAGGCGTGTCCAGCTGTCCTTGTGCAGCATCCGTTTGGCACCTGTGTGAAGGGTGTGAAGGAGGATGTTGTGGTGGACTGTCATTGGACATGCCGTGGTGTTTGCAGGATGAGGATGGCCTTTTCCATGGTCTCTGCCAGTGGTTGGCCTGGGGCCTAGGTCCGTTGCCACGGTGATGGCTCTGTCCTCCGCTGGCTAGTGGCTTCCTGTAGAAGGGCTTACATTGTGGCAATGCTGGGTGCCTCATGGGGCCTGCTTTGGAGTCTGGGTTGTGCAGTTCAGAATCAGTGGGGTCTTACAAACACCTTTGGTAGAGGCCTTGTGCTTGTTAAAGGCCTTCTGTGTCAGGTCAGGCAGTTGTTGAATAGGCATTGTGTGGCAGGCCATAATGCCGAGATGGTGACTTACAATGGGGTGGAGGTTTCGGAGGAAAAGGCTCTTAAAGCTGAGGTCCTCGTCCATTTCAGGTTCACTGCGAGCTCCGAAGTAAGCTCGTCGAAGTCTGTGGTAGTAATCACGGGGAGTTTCATGATGGCCCTGTTTGATGGCTAGGGCAGCGATCAGTCCGTGTTCAAATTCTGGGTCTGAGAATTCTTTTATGATAGCTTGTTTAAGCTGCTGGTAGTCCGATTGGATGTGTTCTGGCTGTCGTGCCAGGAAGCGTCGCACTTCAGTGCTAGCGGTGATGCAGAGCAGATAGAGTCTATCTACTGGTCCAAGACTGCAGGTGAAAGTCAATCTCTCTTAAGTTACCGTGAACCATCATTATCTCCTGCAAGTTCTGGTGTGAATGCAGGGATGTTCCTGGCCATTCGGTTGAGGTCTTTGAGTGTCACTCCATGTCCTGTTTCAAGGCTTGCCTTTCTTTCTACAGCTGCAGAGGTTTTCAGGAAGCTGACTAGTGAAGTGTCAATCAGAGAGCTTTGGCTCCCCCCTTCGTATCTGTGTACGGGAGTAAGGGGGCTTGCACTGCTGGCCGTGTGACATGCAGCAGGGTGCTTGTTACTTGAGTCCATGCACAGTTTGTAAGACTGTTTCAGTTCTTTCTGAACCATGTCAAGCTCCTCTTTAATGTTGCAGAATTTCTGAGTCAGGGTGTGGACTTCAGCTCTGGCTGCATGCAGATGGCCTTCTAAGGCCTTAGCTCTGGTGTTGCTCTCATTAAGGTCCACATATGCTGTTTTTAACAGTGACTTTGTGTGAAACAGTTCTCTTTCCAAGTCCTGTCTGATGGCTTTTTCCAGCTGCGCTTGGTGTCCAGCAGCTGTTAGAGCCTCCTGAAGACTGGTGATTTCCTTCTGTTGTGCCATTCTGTAAGGTTCTTTGCATCCGTTCTGTGCCTTCTCTCGCTGAGCGGGTGTCAGTTCCCTGTAGAACTCTGTGACTTGCAGGTTCAGTTCATTTACCTCCTGTCTGAGGCCCTTGAGGGTGTAGGCCAAGGAGAAGATGATGCTAGTCAGCTCCTGGTGGTTCAGGCTGGGTGTCAGGTGTCCACTTGTGTCACAGTCTCGCTGTTCCTTTCTCTGCCATTGCAGGTCGCTGGCTGCTTTGGGCTGAAGGATGTCCATCACTGTGCTCTGCTGGGTTTTTCAGCTGGTCCTGGTGAGCTGGCCGGGCTGGATGTCTGTGGAATGTCTGAGACACACTGGCAGGCTTGGGGAACACCAGAGAGAGAAAGGCAGAAGGCAAGTACAAGTACGTACAGAGGTGTTAGGCTATCTGCATGGGGAAAGGCTAGGCCGTGTAAGGTGTGAATAGCTGATGAGGGGCAGCTAGTGAGGTAGGGTGCTAAGCAAACAAGAACAGGGTTTGAGTAACTCTGTTGACGGGGCTGTAAGCAGTGGTCAGCTAATGACCGGGCTATACGTGTGGTCAAACTATTACTCAAAGCACTGATGGTTTACAGGTTTGGTCACTATGAAGGTATCAAATAAACAAAACTGAAATAAAATCAGGAAGAGACTGAGGGAGAAGGAAGGGCTTTCCTTATTTAGTTTAAGCTAGGAGATATGACTAAGCAGTTATCACTTGTTCAAAGGAATGTAGCAGGGTCATAAAACCTAGGGAGACTGTTAGCTACGCTAGCAGGGAACATCAAATACCTCAAGGTAAATAAATAGAAACAATAGGAACTTTTCCTATCTGCTCAGAGGCCTGGTGTAAGGAGGGTAATAGAAGAGACAGGAATTAGGCTACTAATAACCTGTACAGTTCATTAAGGGGACAACAGTTGCTAGAACTGCTCTAATGCTATACCGAGAGGGAAGATGGTGATGGTCAAATAACTAAAATAAGGTAAAGGCAAAATGAAAATGTCCTAATAGCTTTAGGAAACTAAAAGGAATAAATAAAAAAACAAAACAAATTGATTTAGTTAAATCTCAGATTTAAGTAAAATCAACTTAGCTGAATCTGTACATTCAAGCTAAAAGTAAATGAATGAAATGAAATCAAAGAGAGGTAGAATAAAGTCAAAATAAAAATAACACAAATAGAACCAATGTATGTGAGGAGGTGCCAACCTAAACAGAAAGTGATAGCACCAACAGGAAGTGAAACCAAGAGTGAGAGAGAGAGAGAGAGAGAGAGAGAGAGAGAGAGAGAGAGAGAGAGAGAGAGAGGGGGGGGGGGGGGGGGGGGGGTGGCTACACTTTACCCTCACAAGTATCTTAAGTGTTAGTCGGATGCTAACAGTTAACAGTTGAGGTAAAGGGCTTAGCTTAAATGCCTGTGCGGCAGCTAAGAGAGTTAGCTTTAGGCTACACTAGGCTGTACTAGTTGTTTGTTTACACAGGGGTCTGTGACGTGTGTGCTGTTACCAGATTGAACCAGAAGAGGCTGCTCTCCACTTCCGGGGTCAGATGTTGCTAAGAGACCGATGCGAGTCTACAACACGCGCAAGTGGAGCAGAAATTGCACTGCTGTAAACATGCATGGGAACTCACGTGGTGCATAACAGTCAGTTATGACGTGTCGCATACAACTTCATTCACAAATCAAAACAAGCACATTCACTTCACAGACCATGGCGAATTACTAGTTAGCTAGGCTAGAATTACACCATTAATTCGCTATTCACTTGCATCACTTCAATGACTACAATGATACGCGAAGGTTACAAGAAGGCCTTAACTCGGGGAGATAAGGAACATCGCTCAAATCACCAATTAACTAAATATCCTGTAGCGAGTTTTCTTCGTCGCTCAGTTTTGATATCACTGCAAGTGGGTTTTCTTCCCCATGCAGATTAATTTGTGCTGCTAATCTGAGTTTTCTTCGTCAGAGAAGACTTACACATTTAAAGCTGAAATAGGGTTGTTGTTTTTTTTCACCCAAAATCAGATTAATTCATTCTGGTACCATCTATACGGGCTGCTAATGTGGGATTTTTCATCAGAGAAGTCTTATGCTCTACTAACAACAGAAATTAGGACTTCTTCACTAATATCAGGTTAGTTCCTTATCGTACGATTTACACATATATTATAGCATTGATAAACTTCTACTGCTCGTAGTAAGGAGCATTCAAGCTATAGTCTATCTGATTTTATCAGAAACTGCATGTGTAGGACGTTAATAAAATTTATGAGACAAATACACAAGTTTGATACTGAGTCTGCTTGCAAATAATGTTTAAACGATTGCCCGCATTCTCCACCATCTGTAGCAAATTAGCTCAAAAAGGGAATTGTATATAAATAATTACAATTAATTATGATTAATTACAATTATTTATATTGGCTGACCGTAATAACTGTTGCAGAGTTAAATTGCCAAAAGCTGATCTGTTCGTCCAGCGAACATTCAGTGTAAATTCATATCAACTCTAAGAAAGGATATTTCTGTGGCCACAGAAAATATCTTCCTATTAATGCATTAGAGCATGTAGCAAGGGTCAAAATCGTAAAGGGACATTAATATGCAAAGCAGAATCAGAAACTCATGTAATTTGTGCACAAGAGTTTTATTATCTAAATGCTAACACACATAACTAATCTAAAACAAACAACGAATAACATACACTCACGCATACATACAAAGTGGAGCTAAAGTGGATGAATGAAGCCATTAGAGAAAACAGAGAATGCAGTTATGGAAAGAGTCAGTTAACCACCTGAGTAAAACCATCAGCGCCGTTTATAACGGGGTCTATAACTTATACTAAACTTCTGTTTCGTTTAGTTAAATGTACTATACTTGCACTTCCTTTGTGTCCGGAATGCGGTCTCGGATGAAAAGTCTTGATGGTTTCAAGGTTTTTGGACTCGCGATCACGTTCTTCCGGGTTGAAGAGTGATGAATTCCAAAGATGTTCTAACTCAGTGGTGATAGGGAGTTTCTTCCCAGGTGAAGAGTGAAGAAGAGTTAAGAGACATCAGCTAAGATCCAAGAGATTTTATTGAATGGAAAGACAAGGCCATAAAGCCTGGCACAAAAACTTAATACTCCAGAAAAGTTCTAGCTCACATCTTACTCATCCTCTTAGGATCTAACAGAACCGCAGACTGGGTCTTTGTGGTCAAGAGTCATCTCCCAGGCTGGGGGAGATCACCCACGGCTCTATGTCGGGGGCCCGCCGGCGCGCCCGCACCGGTTCGGGCTCTCTGTCAGAAGATAGCAGAAGAGCTTTTCGTAGAAGAGAGGTTTTTTTAGAGGAGGAGGGCCGGACCTGTGAATGAGACCTTTATCTGGTATAGAGGTCACACCTCTGGGGAGTCAAAGAGCCAGTGGGCTCCCTTCTCTTTGGAGGGAAGGTTTTACGACTCTTTGTCTCTGAGCATGGCAATTTGCATGGGGTTGCTATTAAAGAACTATTAAAGATTCTTAGAACACTAATATGTTGCATAGGTATCAACATGTAATATACACTGTCATTTAGATCATCCGAAGACAAATTGATAGAGATCAAACATGATAGAAGTGAGGTAATATTAACTAGTGATCTATCATAAACATGCATAAAACAGGATACAGTACAAAAAGACAATATACACGAACAGTAATAAAATACACAATGACCTGAGGATATGTGTGTTCATTCAAAGAAAGGTTTTTCAAATAATTAATTAGAGAAGAGTCCATTTTTACGTGCATTACATGTCTCTTTCCTAAGGGAAAATGAGGTCTGCCCCCATTCCTTTGACCAATAAAACTAGTGTTATCAGATAGGTTGCCATGGCACCGGGGGGGTGGGGGTGGGGGGGGGGGGGGGGCCTGGAGTCATCACAGACACTCAGAATTTGTGTTGGGTGAGGGGTCTGTGGTTAGTTGTTAATCTAATAACTAATTCGATTTGTTAAATCTGATGAACAAATGTGTGTCTGATTGGTCCAAATGCTACATCGGAGGCGAAGAGGTCTACTCGAGCTCTGCCAAAGACTTCCCAGATTTTCTGAACCGCAAATGGCTGGAGCGTCCATTCTTCTGAGGAGACATTGTTCCTTGACAACATGTCCGCTCCTTGGTTCATTTTGCCCGGCACATGCGTCGCCTTCAGTGAGCGCAGATTGGTCTGAGCCCAAACAAGAAGGTCAATCGCCAGCGTGCAGAGGCGCTTCAAGACAAGGCCGCCCTGGTGATTTATGTATGAGACCACGGACCTGCTGTCTGAGCGTATTAGCACATGGTGTCCCCTTATGCCCGGCAGGAAGGCCCAGCATTTTCTGGAAGGCCTTGAGCGGGCGAGCGGTCCCTTCCTTGAAGGAGGCTGCGCGGCGCTGAATCGTCATGGCTCGTTCCACTGAGACAGTTGCTGTCATCTGCACTGAGTCGATAACTGTCCCCAGGAATGACACTTGTTGGCTGGGTGACAGTACGCTCTTGGCAAAGTTGACCCTGAGCCCCAGGCAATCTAAGTGGCTGAGGAGGAGGGTCTTGTGCGATGTTGAAACTGCCTCTGACTGGGCTAGAATGAGCCAGTCGTCGAGGTAGTTGAGGATGCGGATTCCCATCTGTCGCAGAGGGGAGAGAGCCGCATCCATGCATCGCGTAAAAGTGCGGGGAGCCAGGGACAGCCCAAACTGAAGGACCCTGTATTGATATGCCACCTCGAATGCGAATCTCAAGAATCATCTGTGATGGGGGGCTACCTGGGTGTGAAAGTATGCGTCTTTCAGATCCAGTGACATGAACCAGTCCCCTGGGCATATTTGCGAGAGGATCTGCTTCAATGTGATCATCCTGAACGACCTTTTTATCAGGGCGTGATTCAGGAGTCTGAGATCTAGAATAGGTCGCAGGCCGCCGTCTTTTTTGGGGACGAGGAAGTAGCGGCTGTAGAAGCCTGACTCGCTCTGGGCTGAAGGAACGACTTCTATGGCTCCCTTTACCAGCAGATTCATCACCTCTGCGTGCAGGACTTGAGCGTCCTCGCTGCGCACTGTGATGGTGACCACACCGCGGAAGCGTGGTGGTCTTCGAGCGAATTGGAGTGAATAACCTCGTCTTATTGTAGCCATTACCCATTCTGACACACCGGGGATGGCCTGCCAGGCCTCGGCCCGTGTGGCAAGAGGCTGAATAGGCTCTAAAGACTGGCTGCATAAGGGCAGGATGCTTATAGTAGGCAGAAGAGGATATTTGCTCTCTTTTTGAAAATGTATGTATTATTTTGTGCCATAGAGTGCAGCGCTGAAGCCGCTTGTCCAGCTGCCGAGTAGGCACATCCAGCGAGTGCAGACGTGGCTCTGCACAGTTTGGACGGATGGCTTGCCCTCGCTTTCCATCCGGTAGTCATGGGCGGGCAGAGATGCGCGGCCACGGACTCATCCAGAGGGGGCAGGTGCTCGTATCCCTTCTCTTCAGGCCGTCAACGGAGGTGAGGGCAGAAGAACCAGAAGGACGGATGCGAGACGAGTAGGGGGCGCGCCACGATTTAGTGAGCTTGTCGTGGACTTCGGGGAAGAAAGGAGACGAGTGCTGGCGGGGGGCTTGCTAGCGCCCCGGGAGAAACCACTCGTCCAGCCTGCTGCGAGATGGCTCCTCAGGCGGAGACCACTCGAGCCCGACAGCCTTAGTCATCACACGGATGAGCTCCTCGTCCGTTCTGGGTCTGGCACTGCGTGAAGAGGACGGCGGCAAGAGGGCGAGGTCAGACACCGAGCCCGATAACTCCTCCGCGTCTGAAGCCGCCAGAGAAAGGCTGTCATCCATCTCATCGTCACTCCCACCGAACGAGATCATGTCGCTCGCAGCCGCGGAGGGACGCTGATCAGGTTGAGTGAAGAGGACCGGCGAATCCTCTCTCTGCGGTGACAGCAAGGCACGCGGGCACTGAGCCGACGTGAGCTCGCTCGTCTCCGGCCGCTCTAATCCTCTGCCCCGCTGTTTTTTCCTCGCAGGTCCCTGGGAGGAAGAAGACGGGAGGGCGTGAGGGGCGGAGTCGCTTTCTGAAAAGGCTGCTGAGGCGTTTCAACGGTGAATCTCGGCGTCAGCGAAGAGTCAGCGAGGAAGAAGCTTCGTCGCTGAAGAGAAAAAATCTGAGATGCGCCGGCGAAGCGGCCGCTTATATAGCCACAGTCTCCGCCCGTTTTGGTGGGCTGCTCAGCCATAGGCTCGCTCGTTGCCGCCGCCGAGCCATTGGTTTCGTTTTTATAGCACTGCACGAACCAATGGACGTGCAGTTTCACTGTGTGATTGAAAAGGTTTCAGTTGAAGAGGAAAAAAGAGTTTTTCCCATACAAGCATCTTACGATGCAGTACGAGTGAGAATATCGACAGGGAACTTATGAGCATCAAATGAGACAATGTCATATGATGTTGTAATTACGACTTGCTGAAAATAAAATCTATAGATATAAAATACTTAAAGCATATCAAAATGTTAGTTTAAACATTTAATCTAGATAAATGTGCGCTATTAGGCACATATCCAATCGTTTGTGTGGAGAGTGGAAACTGAAGCGCGCTTCAGGACATCAGCGGAAACAAATTAAATACGCTGTAATTGTTGCTAATAAAGGTAAGAATAATACATCGTCTGGAACTGTAAAGGGTCTATTTTTATTTGTGTGCACTCACAATATCAAGAAAACGTTGTGCTTTTCTAAAATAAAGAAAACTAATAGGATGCGCTTGCCATCCCGGTCTTGAACAGGAGCACTTCACAAAAATGAACCGAAACTCAGTGAATATTTTCCTTACAGACATGATGAATATATCTATAGAAAGCTTTGAATTACTACAAAACGAAATAATTCATATCCAAAACAAAAACTCTTTCATTATAATTCGTAAAGATGCATTTCTTTCTAAAGAAGCGTCCAATGAGGAGATGGCGAGTCAGGATTTTTAACTTCATCTTTGTGACACTGACTCAGAAAACGCTAGTTTATTAATAAATAATTCAAATGTCTCACTATTTCCCCCAGACATATTCATTGTAACTTTTGCTGGGGGCTTTGCAGCAAGCTTTAGCCTATTTAGTGCGTTCATGTCACGTTGCTGTGCGCTATGGTCACGAAAACTCATAATTTGCACGCGTTTTTTAAGCATTGCGGTTTAAAAACAAGTGATTTAAGAGATTGAAATGCAAACAACAGCACTATATGCGCGAGCTTTGTGTTTCCGAGCGTGCTATCTGCAATTGGGTCGGATCAAGGCCGGTTCACATTCACACCTTAAACGAACTGTACCAGAGTTCATTTGGAAGCGGAACGAGACTACCTCTTCAGCTGGGTCTCAGTACGGTTGTTTGGTGTGCACCCGAGTGCGATTGCTGTATTCACACCTGCCCAAAAAGGTCCGCACCAAGAGGGGAAACGAACTTGAGTTCGTTTCAGTCGAACCAAACAAGACAGGTGTGAATACACCCTAAATCTCTGAAGATCTCAGCAGAGGATTAAACAACTCCACAAAACTGAGGATAAAACTGGCTGGGCCCCAGTTAGATAGCCCAGGTGCCACCCATCTGGGCCCCACATAAGTCTGCTGGCTGGGAAGGCAGCCTATTTGCACTTGTCACAAATCACTCCGTTTTTTATTTGTGAACTGATGTTCAGCTGTTCTTTCAACTTATTTTCGGGTCATCGTCATAAAAGCCCCGTCACAAACACTGTCACAGCCACGAAGATACATATTTCATTTAATCAAGCTGAATGCTCACTAAAAACTGACAGTCATCACGTTTTCAAGCAATTTCATGTTTCATTTTGAGGTGACACAAAGCAGTGATATCTAAGCGGGAGAGTTGCTTACTTTATAATTAGTCAATAATCATCATCCCCGTCCTCCACCATCATCCCCGTCCCAAAGAAACCCAAAATTACTGGACTTAATGACTACAGACCTGTGGCTCTAACATCTGTGGTCATGAAGTCATTTGAAAGACTGGTTTTGGCTTATCTGAAGTCCTCCACTGGACCCTTACTGGACCCCCTGCAGTTTGCCTACAGAGCAAACAGGTCTGTGGATGATGCAGTCAACATGGGACTGCACTTCATCCTGCAGCATCTGGACAGACCAGGGACTTATGTGAGGATCCTGTTCGTAGACTTCAGCTCCGCTTTTAACACCATCATCCCGGACACCCTTCAGAACAAACTAACTCAACTCTCCGTCCCCACCTCCGTCTGTCAGTGGATCACCAGCTTCCTGACAGACAGGCAGCAGCTAGTGAGGCTGGGAAAATACACATCCAGCACTCGTACGATCAGCACTGGAGCTCCTCAGGGCTGCGTTCTCTCCCCACTGCTCTTCTCCCTGTACACTAACGACTGCACATCTAAAGACCCCTCTGTCAAGCTCCTGAAGTTTGCAGACGACACCACACTGATCGGCCTCATCCAGGACGGTGACGAGTCTGCCTACAGACAGGAGGTTAAGGAGCTGGCTGTCTGGTGCAGTCTTAACAACCTGGAGCTCAACACGCTCAAAACTGTGGAGATGATCGTGGACTTCAGGAGGAACCCCTCTGCACTCCCCCCACTCACCATCATGAACAGCACTGTGACTGCAGTGGAGTCATTCAGATTCCTGGGCACCACCATCTCCCAGGACCTGAAGTGGGACAATCACATAGACTCCATTGTGAAAAAGGCCCAGCAGAGGTTGTACTTCCTTCGCCAGCTGAGGAAGTTCAACCTGCCACAGGACTTGCTGAATCAGTTCTACTCCGCCATCATTGAATCCGTCCTCTGCACTTCAATAACTGTCTGGTTCAGCTCAGCTACCAAATCTGACCTCAGAAGACTACAGAGGGTAGTCCGGACTGCTGAGCGAATCATTGGTACAACCCTCCCCACTCTCCAAGAACTGTACTCATCCAGAGTGAGCAAAAGGGCTGGCAAAATCACTCTGGACCCCTCACATCCAGCACACTCCCTCTTTGAACTGTTACCGTCTGGTCGACGCTACAGAGCTCTGAGCACCAGAACGACCAGACACAGGAACAGTTTCTTCCCTCAGGCAATCCATCTCATGAACACTTGACATTAAAAGTGGAACATACAACACTATTATAAATTATTTATTCAACACACATACTTATTTTTTTCATTTCAGATCTGCACATATTAGACCTGTACACCATAATTGTCTATATATTGTGTTTTTGCTATTTGTACATTGCCTATTTGTAAATTATTCTTTTATTATCTGTGCCCGGTCCTGTTGCTGTCTTTCTGTTGCACTGTAGAGCTTCTGTCACAAAAACAAATTCCTCGTATGTGTAAGCATACCTGGCCAATAAAGCTCATTCTGATTCTGATTCTGATTCTAATGCCATCATTTTCTTCATTCAGACCGAGAGCTCGCACAAAAATAAGAGGCAGATTTATCACAAGAACCAATTCACATCCGATCATATCAATTATAGCGCGATGGAGGCATCCCTTATGAAAATTAACCATGGTTTTACTATAGTAAAACTGTGGTTAACCATGACTGTAGTAACCGTGTTTTTTTTGTGCGAACCACGGTTTTAAAGTACCACAAATTTACTATGGTTGTAATACCATAGTTTAACCATGATTTTACTATGGTTGTATTACCATAATTTAACCATGGTTTTACTAAAGTATCTGAAATTACATTTAAGCCTAGTTATTCAACAAACATCTACAAAATAAAAACAGAATGACAAGTTACTATTCTATGATACAGGCTTTATTACGGCAGTTTCATCATCTGAAAGAAAATATGAACTGTTGCAATTGTTCTCACATGACAAAATGATTCAGAACTATTAACTACATTTTAATAATGGTAATAAAGCACTGCAGTGGTAGAGATGATTTTCTGCTAATTTACAAGATAAAAATAGCAAATTGTTACACTGTAATACTGCATTATCTCTATAGAAATTAATTACACGTTGTACAAATAAACATGACTTAGTGCACACACACAGCATTAAACAACCAACCTCCTTTACAATATCCTATGTAGGGCTGCCTGCAACTAACAATAATTTTGATAATCAATTTATCTGTAGATTTTTTTTTATTATTAATTGGATGACAAAAAAATTATACATTATTTTTTAATTAAAATAATTTTAATCCATTATTTTATACAATGTTATTTCACATCCTGCCTATGAAAACAAATATAATGAATGTATCTATGTAGGCTCTGCTGTACATTATAAAGTGTTAAATTACAAACATTAAATTCTAAACCTAAAAACAGCAGATTGCTTGCTATTTTAAAACAGAATTTAAAACAATTTAAACAAAAAGACAAAATTTTAACTTGTAAGAGATATGAGGAACAAACAAAATCATTCATCTGAACAAAGTAATATACTATATTAATGGACAATTCCAACAATAGTGCCTTTACTGTTACTGCTCTCATTAATATGATTACTTGTGTTACATGTAGGGTTTTAAACCTACACTTAATTTCTAACAAAAAATATTTTAGCAAAATGTGTATTTTAGTCAGAATTATGAGCGGTCTGTTTGTTTTAATGCGTTAATCAAATTAGTTGACGATTATTTTCATTATCGATTAGCTGTTGCAGGCCTAGTTTTATACATGTAAACACAAGCCCAACACAGGCAGATGTGTGCAGTCCATAGTGTGCATCAAGGTTGCATTAACAACCTTGATTACAATATCAATAAAGGTAAAAAAGGTTCTTTCATTGGAAAAGTTTTACACATTCTACAAAATACATTCACAAGAAATGAGAAGTACTTTTAAGAATGTCTAAAATGATATCAACTCACATGAGATGAAGATTTCAGTCATTTCAGGCCTAAAGCAAGCTGATTTATTCTACATCGAGTCACCTTATGGGGGCCGATGAAGGCCAGATGAATCCTCCACACTTTTACTTGGTGAAGGAAGTGCCCCTCTTTTCAAAAACCTCTGATGCTGCATACATGGCAGTAGTTGTCAGCAGGGTGCGAACTACGGGGGAGCTAGGGGGAGCTCGGCTCCCCTTAATAAGACATGGGCTCCCCTGAAAACGTGATTTGTGAAATTTTGGGGGGTCTCAAAAAATATTGACAATGTGTTATTTTGACGTGCAATTTCAGTTTTGTCTAATGTGATCATCGTGTAAAATTGCAAAAATATTCATTCATGCATGACGGCGATTTAAACCTAATTCGCTTCAATAAAGATAACTATACATGCTATTCTTGTCATGAGCATCAAGGTGTGGCGGGCGCTGCGGTGCAAATTCCACTCATCTTTAGTACGTTAACTCAAAAGATTCATAGAAAAAGTATAAACGTTGGAGGTCATTGATCTTTGCGCGGAGTCCTTGAAATCCATTCAGGCGTCTGTGGTCGATTCTGTGTAAAGGTAAGGCATATTATTCGTATTATGTGTTGTGGCTGCGTTGTTATAGGTCTGCGTGACTCTCGATGTCTTTGGTCTAATTGAACGGAGAAATTATGGTATTCTTCTGTAGCCTTACGAGTAACTTTAACCGTTGTTCGTGTGAACTCAAAGACAGCCTGATGCTTTGTTTATAGACTATTTGTGGGTGGCTGTTTGTTGTTTCACCTATCAATTCGTGTCAATAAAGTATAATAGGGTAAATCCTGTATCTTTATGTATGTATCTTTCTGTTAGCTGTTATGCATCCCCCCCCCCCGTTCGAACACTGGTTGTCAGTATGAAGTCTATCATATAGTCTGGTAGGTTACAATTCACCTTTGGTTTGGTTGTCTTGATCTTCACCCCATATGGTCTCAGGACCTAAAAATGTGAAGAATTTATTTACACAATATTAATAAACAGCTTGCTGGAATACTCATTTGTTATTGTTCAGTTGCACACTCATCTACACTCTTAAAAAAAAAGGTGCAAGGAAGAACCAAAAAGGGGGTTTCGTGGCAGTGCCATAGAGGAACCTTTTTTGGTTCCCTGAAGAACCATTTTGTGAAAGTTTCTTTAAAGAACCATTGTTTTTCTTGGTGCCATAAAGAACCTTTTTTGGCCCCATTTCAGCAAATCCGCATATTGGAATGATTTCTGAAGGATCATGTGACACTGAAGACTGGAGTAATGATGCTGAAAATTCAGCTTTGATCACAGCAATAAATAACATTTTAAAATATATTAACATAGAAAAGAGATATTTTAAATTATAATAATATTTTACAACATTCCTGTTTTTACTGTATTTTTAATCAAATAAATGCAGTAGTGCTGAGCAGAAGACTTACATAAAAAAAAAAACGTTCAAAAAACATTAAAAAATCATACCAACCTCTAACTTTTGAACAGTAGTGTATGTGTATGAGGTTTTACTTACTAGTCATATGGTTCATAGCGCCTTAGAGATGTTGTTCAACAGGAGGTCCGATCCAACTCTGGTGCATGGCCATCAGCATAGAATCTAGAAACATAATATGCAATTTATCACAGAGCCAACAATATTTAGTATAGACCCTTTTTCTGTTAGAAAACACTGTGACGTTTTTCTGTGGGCGGAGCTTAGTTGGAGGCAGAAAAATTCCCATGACCACTTCACTAACGCCAGCTTTGAAGTTTGTTAGCTTGTTTTTTTAACAATGGCTGGAGAAAATCCGATTTTACCTTCATATGTAAGGTCACTCACTGTCTGGGGCTGCAAGTGTTATTTGAAAAGGTTATCTTTAACGGACAAAACCAGATCAACCTGTACATGCTCACTCAAAGCTTGGACGATCTGACAGGATTCCCTCCAGCTGAGTGACTCACATCTAAAGTGTACACTCTCAAAAAAGATGTGTTAATTAATAACACATTTTTTGTGTTATGGCCATTTTAACACATTATGTGTAATTTTAAGTTGATCATGTGTCAAAAGAAAGAGAGAGAGAGAGAGAGAGAGAGAGAGAGAGAGAGAGAGAAACAACACAATGTGTCCAACAGAATATGTGTTAACTATCATCCAATCACATTGCTGCCTGCATCACTCCACAAGCTGTTAACCAAATTTGCGCCTCTTTTTTCATTGATAGATGACGTGAATGAACTCAGGTATATGGATTTCCTCACTAGAAAAGTAAAGTTCACAGAGCGTTCTCAGAAGGTCCCACCGGTGTCAATGATGTTCCCAGAACATTTCCTGAAACGATGTGGAGTTCTTAAAGGATTGGGCAGAGGTAGGACCAAATCAAGTCTCAAGTCAAACCCCAAGTTCTCAAAGAACTAAAGTTGATGAAACAATTAAGTGACTAACTAAATGATGATTGAGAATCACAGACATCAAGAACCAGCATATGAATCTCAACAATGGTGACAATCAACAAAATGCTTCATGCTGCAATGCATGCTAGGTAACACCATAGTAAAAACTCCCATCATGCACTGCAGTATGAAAAATTATTGTCGCCACTGTTGAGGATCACATGATAAGTGTTCATGTCTAAAAGCCTGAGTGGAAACAGTTATTTTTTTTCCCAATATTGAAGCATTACAGTGGTGTTTAATAGGACACTTTTTTTTTTTGTAGATCTGTAATAGCTGAATGTCAGTCAAAAAACCAAAGAGAGATCCTTTCATGACGTTCACCATGAGTTATAAGCAGAAATTATAAGTTAATCTGCTGCTACTAGGTTTGAATCAGCAATGCACAAATGTTTGCTGTGAAACAATATTGTAATTGGTTAGAAACAAATCTCTTTGA
This sequence comes from Spinibarbus caldwelli, assembly GCA_039654775.1. Taxonomy (NCBI): domain Eukaryota; kingdom Metazoa; phylum Chordata; class Actinopteri; order Cypriniformes; family Cyprinidae; genus Spinibarbus; species Spinibarbus caldwelli. The sequence goes on from JBCAMP010000126.1 coordinate 119,809, forward strand.
AAGCTATAAGAGACCAACTAAAGCAAACCTTGACCACAATTATGGTGGCATCGTGTTTTTTTTTTTTTTCAGTTGATTCCATCCAAAGCTGTGGCTGAAGTCTGTAGTTCTTGTGTTTCTCTTTTCTTCAATGATGCCGCTTGTTAACAGCAGGTGTTCATGACTAATGCACAATCATCATTTAATTAGTCACTTAATTATCTCATTAACTTTAACTCTTTGAGGACTTGGGATTTGACTTCAGACTTGCTTGTGACTTGAAAGTCCCACTTCTGGATTTATGACACATTAGTGTGTTAAATATTTTAACACACTGCCTGTGTTAAGAAGAATAACACACTGGTTGAGTTGAAATTAACACAAAATGTGTTGTCCTTAACTAGACACACAGGTGTGTTAAAATATAACACAGGTTGTGTTGTTTTTAACACATCTGTTTAAAGAGTGTATAGTAAAGACAAACTCACCGTGTCTATCTAGTCATGAAGATGTATATACATTTCAATTTCAGCAGGTAGCTATTTTAATCACAACAATGTATATACAATTACCAATGATTAAACATATAAATTGTCAGTTTGTTGTTTTACACACATGACCACAGACATCATTTCATACAAGACATAAGCTATGTTTCCATCCAAAGATTCGAATTTAAATTATGCGCAAAACTGGAATATCGCATAAAACATATGCGAATAAAGCACCGTTTCCATCCAACGAGTCAAAGAGAACAAAATCGTCACTTCCTGGTAAACTGTGGCACTAAATATTACTAAGAATATAGGAGAAGCCACTGAATATAATAATTTTCATATATGATATAAATTACTTGCGCCTCAGAGAGAGCAGACGTAATACAATAAATGCTGTCACTGCGTTCGGAGGATGCCAGCTGTTTGGGAACACAGTCGTGTAAGACAATTATACAGAAATACTTTGATGACAGACTTTGCTCAGGCTTTTCAGAGTGACTACAACAACTTATAGATGCTGTGAACGAGATCGGTCAGCTGGTTAGTCAAGTTATCACGTCTCATAGCGCAAAGTCACATGACTTTTTTGATGCGCATGGAGGAATTTATTCGGTAAATGTGTTTCCATCGAAGTTTATGCGCATTTTTTCTTATCGGATAAAAAGTTTATCCTACTCAGTTGTGCGCATAATTTTTTTATGCGCATTTTCAGAATTTATGCGCATCTTGGCGTTTCCATCCAGCGAATTTTTTATGCGATAGTCCAAAATGCGCATTAAAATAGGTGGATGGAAACATAGCTATAGTTGCATAAGAAATCTTTAGATGCGCCCATAACAACAAAAGACAATACTTTATTGAACCTTTTCTGATAAGAACTGCAAACACAAGTATTCTTGATGATCGTTTCTATCTAGTCCGCTCGTTTTATCATGCTTACCACAGCTGTCATAATTTTTTGTCTGGCAGTGGCAGCAGCTATGCAATAAAATTTATAATTTGAGGCTATATTACGTTGATTCTGGCACCCAACATCACAACAAGATGATATTTTAAGCTCCTTATGTAGCCGAATCTGCGCTGGTGTATATATATATACAGTGGGTACGGAAAGTATTCAGACCCCCTGTGATATGTGATATTTCAGTTTTTCTTTTTTAATAAATCTGCAAAAATGTCAACAATTCTGTGTTTTTCTGTCAATATGGGGTGCTGTGTGTACATTAATGAGGAAAAAAAATGAACTTTTAGCAAATGGCTGCAATATAACAAAGAGTGAAAAATTTAAGGGGGTCTGAATACTTTCCGTTCCCACTGTATATATATATATATATATATATATTAGGCTAGTTATATAACAAAAGCAAAGTTTAGTATAAAAAATACTGCAATCGTGTTTTAAAATGAAATAAAAAGGCTGAGTGATACAAAATCTTAAAATATAAAAGTGCCACTTTGTCCCACTATCATACATTTTGCACCTATGAATTGGCCATAGAACTACAAAATGAGTTTCAAATTCGTGATTTAATAAAGATTTAATGTGATTTTAAGAGGTTTGTTTATGTGAATGCTGCGTGACTGTGACGTTTTTTAATGGGCGTGAATGCTGAATACTGGAGTCTCATTTAGGGACGGGCGATATCTCTTATTTTATTTTTGATCCGATATCAATATTTTCAAGCCCAGTATCGTCGATAGAGGTACAGATACCGATACCTCTAAACTAAACTGATCTTTTAAATTATTAAAAGAATATAATCAGTAATTATACTCACTTAATATTAGATTTTAAAACAATGTATTTTTAACATTTCATAGGCCTTTTTTTGTTTACACTTTCAGAAATAAAATGTACTGTAATTGTATTTTAGCCCTTCACAGGGGCAGTAACCTCAAAGGTGCAACAACACCCCTAAAATGGAGTATATTAGTACCATACAAGTATGCATGCTTTAAGGGTAGATATGTTACAAAGGTGCACACCTTTGAGGGTACCTCATGAAAATTAAACATGGTACTAAAATGTATTATTAGGCAGAATGACTAAAAGCAAATTCATTCTCTGCCAGCGGGAGGCGCTGTTGGAGCGGGAGAGAGCGAGGTTTCCCCGGTAACGCTGTACACAAAGCAGAGCTCCGCTCACAATCACCGCTTTATCAGACATTACATGAAAGATGAAATGAAAATGACATCCATAATTTTCTGAAGACAGTCGGTTTCCATCAAAAATACAGTGATATAAAAACACCAGCACCGGGTTTAGATTTTGAAACGTGCATTCGAATTTCCGGAGGCGGGATTTATTTTAATGATATTCTAATGGACCAATTTGTGATGTCACAAATACAGGAAAACAACTTCGTAGTCTAAATGAGCCGTTCGTTGTAGTTCTTGAAAAGGGATTTTTTAAAAACGAAATATCTCCCTTTGGAGTGGACTTTGAGATTTGTAACTTTGTAGATCTTTTTATGCCCAAAAATACACACTACACACTGACTAAAATTCAAAAAGTGAAAAAGCATAATAGGACCCCTTTAAAAATACAGTCTTCCAACGCTGGAACAGTGCATCTTCACCATTTCTCCTGTCTTAGGATGTTTTGCAGTGCATTATGTCGTATCCTCTGGATTTATCCTCACAAAAATACATAGCCATCTGCAAAACCCAGGTGCTGCTCCAAAATGTGGCCACCATCTTTGCTCACCATCCACTTTGTTAGTGACAGAAATGTCTTCTCTGAAAAACAAGAAGTAGAAATGACACACTTTTAAAAGGCAAACCCCATATAAAATACACAAACCTCTCAAAACCATAGTTGTTCTCTTACCATGAATTATCAGTCTCAGGGTGGCTGGCTGGCATGCTCATGTCTTGATGCTTCATTGCAGTTGCCTCTAAAACACAAATACAAAAAAAACTATAACAAACTAAGTCTAAAACTAGAAAGGCAGCTATCCATAAATCTTGTTTAACCTAGTTAATCAGAGGTGGACAATCCAGGGGTCAGAAAATAAAAGGCCTGCCATATGTTTATTCCACCCATGAACTCAGCAGCTGATTTCACCAGAGGAGGAACCAAGTCATTCCTTTCAAGTCACAAGTAAGTCTCAAGTCAAATCCCAAGTCCTCAAAGAGTTAAAGTTAATGAGATAATTAAGTGACTAATTAAATGATGATTGTGCATTAGTGTTGAACACCTGCTGTTATTGTTGATCATCATGGAGAACAGTGTTTGCTTTAGCTGGGCTCTTGACCCTTGAATTCTTGTGTTAGATCTTTCTCTGCAGTAATACGTGTGCTGTTGTAAAGCAGAGAAGTCAGTGCTGTACAGTGAGCAGCTATTAACTGCATTTATATGATGAAATCCAAAATAACTTATTTCATTGATATGTTTAGGTTTTGGATAATAATCCCTCTGAAACGACAGCATGCAAATGTAGCTCTAATAGTTATAATAAACTAATTTGAAATCTAGTGTATATAATGCATAAAAATGCTTCATGCTGCAGTGCATGCTGGGTAACACCATAGTAAAAACTCCCATCATGCACTGCAGTATGAATAATTATTGTCACCACTGTTGAGGATCGTATGATAAGTGTTCATGTCTAAAAGCCTGAGCTAATGCAGCTTTTATTTTTTTTCCCAATAGTTAAGCATTACAGTAGCATTTGTTTAACAGGAAACTTTTTTCACAGTTCAGTAATGGCTGAATGTCGGTCAATAAACCAAAGAGAAACACCTTCATGATATTCATTCAAATGCTTTATAAGCAGAAAGAGTAAGCTAACTTGCTTTCTAAAGCTTTTAACTCAGCTATGCACTAATGCTTATTGTGAAACACAATTGAAATTGCTTAAAAGCAAGTTAGCAAATGGGTCAAGAGCCCAACTAAAGCAAACACTGATCTCCATGATGGTGGCATCATTTTAACCAATAAAACATCAACATCTGATCCTCTGTAATTCTCAATAACAGCAGGTCTTCATCACTAATGCACAATCATCATTTAATTAGTCACTTAATTATCTCATTAACTTTAACTCTTTGAGGACTTGGGATTTGACTTGAGACTTGCTTGTGACTTGAAAGGAATGACTTGGTTCCTCCTCTGGTGAAATCAGCTGCTGAGTTCATGGGTGGAATAAACATATGGCAGGACTTTTACTTTCTGACCCCTGGATTTCTCAATAGGCTACTGGCCAACATTAACTAACACCTGAACAAAATTTCACATTAGTTAACAATGTTAATATAAGGTAAGCGTTGCTCGTTAAAAATAATTTTAATCCGGTAACTTAATTCAATAAGCTAACAAAAGTCGTTTATAACAGCAGCGCAATTTACCATAGTAAAGTTTGTTACCGCCATATTGATGGGTAAATGTTACCAGATTAAACTGCATTTATTTAGACACACAAACATCAAGGATCAACCTGTGAATCTCAACAACGGTTACAATCAGAAAAGCATGTTGCAGTGCATTCTGGGTGCCACCAATCAAAATTCATCCATGGCTCTCATGAGGCATGAATAAATTATGAGCTGAATTGTTTTAGTAATTTCCTTTATTCTTACTATTTTATATTTTATGTGACTTTTAGTAGCTTGTTTTGTAATGATCAGAGTTGACTTAAAACATTATAATTTCTTTGACTGCCATACCTGTGTTTGTTTAGACATGTTATGACAAAAAAAAAAGGGAAGAGAAAATGTGATCAGGTGCTGGTTATGTTTCAATAAAGATATAATCAGCATATAGTGGCTTTAGTACCTGATGTAATTTGGAGTACATCCACTAGTAGATTTAGCAATTGATTTTGTTAAACAACCATCAACACCCAGTTATCATTACTAACATGTCTAAACGAAACACACTGTTATAGTAACCAAAACAATCATATTGTTCTAAGTCAAGGGTCAAGATCCCAACTAAAGCAAACACTGACCTCGATAATGGTAATTCAAACAAAACTAAAACATCAACATCTAAAGTCAATCTGGTTAGTAATGTGTGAAGCTGGTGATGCTGTTTATGGAGTTGTTTAATCATCCTCTGCTGAGATCTTCAGAGATTTAATGTCTTCTTTTATCTTGCGTTAATTTAATCTAAAGCTGTGACTGAAGTCAGTTGTAGTTCTTGTATTTCTGCTAGTCTCGTCTCTTTTTTTCTGTTCTTTCACTTTCTTTCAGTGATTCAGGTTGTTAACTGCAGGTGTTCTTCATTAATGCTCAATCATCACTCAATTACTAAATTAATTATCTCATTAACTTTAACACTGCTTCAGTGTTACTTTTTTAACACTCTATGAGTGTGGATTATATATACACTGGGAGAGTTGTTTTAGTAGAGTAATACGGTTCTGTTAAAAATCTGCAACCATTGTTTCACTGTTATTCCCATTATAAATAAAATACGACATAATATGCTTTTATTTTCTTACCCTTATGTTGTACTTGTGGTCCACTATTTCAACTTACATTATCTAACTTACTTGTGACTTTCTTATAAACTAGTACTAAAAAAAGTTTAGTTGATCCTGAGCTTGTTAATCTAATCATGTAAATTACACAAGGACATACGATATAAATAAATAAATAAACAAATAAATAGCTGAGAAAAATAAATAAATAAAAAACCAAGACATGCTGAGTTGATGCATTCGGTTCTCTATTGTCTAACTATTGTCTTAATAATTGTACTAAGTAACACTACTTTGTTTTGTCAATATTAATTTGTTTACTAAATGCAAAATGCCTTAATTGTTTTGGCAGCACATACTAATTACATATTGAATCACACTTATGAAGCATAGGAAGAACTGATGACAAGTTTTACTACAGGTTAATATTTGCTTATTTAAACCAAGATACATTTTTTTGTACCACAAAAAAAAAAAAAAAAAAACAAGGGCCCATTTCAAAGACTTAATTAACATATTAACTATAGGCCTATCGATTCAAACTGTAATAAAAATACAATTAGTTTCCTCGTTAAAAACTAACAAACTTATCTGAGAGTCATAGTTCCTGTTCCTGTTTGTTCTCTAGACGGGGCAGATGAAGTGAGGTCAGTGTCAGTGATGGAGGGAGAATCTGTCACTCTATACACTGGTGTTACTGAAGTACAGAACTATCATCTGATTCAGTGAATGTTTGGAGAAACTCAAATAGCTGAAATCAGCAGGCTTTCCAAAAGCAGCTCCATATATGGCACTGATGATGATAAAACACTCAGAAACAGACTGGAGCTGAATCATCAGACTGGATCTCTGACCATCACAAACACCAGAACCACAGACTCTGGACTCTATAAACTAATACTTACCAGCAGAGAGACCAGATACAAGAGTTTCAGTGTCACAGTTTCTGGTGAGTAGAGAATTACTGTCAATCTTCTTCACTATTGTTTGAAATATTTTTTTTTTAATTATTATTTTTATTTTATTTTATCTGATATCAACTAATCTAAACTGTGGTGTTGTGTCGATTGTGTAAATAACAGAGATACACTCTCAAAAAGGATGTTAATTAATAACACATTTTTTTGTGTTATGGCCATTTTAACACATTTTGTGTAATTTTAAGTTGATCATGTGTAAAAAGAAAGAGAGAGAGAGAGAAACAGCACAGTGTGTCCAACACAATATGTGTTAACTATCATCCAATCACATTGCTGCCTACATCACTCCACAAGCTGTTAACCAAATTCGCGCCTCTTTTTTCATTGGTGGATGACGTGGATGCACTCAGGTATATGGTCAGGTATATGGATTTCCTCACTAGAAAAGTAAAGTTCCCAGAGCGTTCTCAGGAGGTCCCACCGGTGTCAATGACGTTCCCAGAACATTTCCTGAGATGATGTGGAGTTCTTTAAAGGATTGGGCAGAGGTGGGACCAAGTCAAGTCTCGAGTCAAATCCCAAGTTCTCAAAGAGTTAAAGTTGATGAAATAATTAAGTGACTAATTAAATTATGATTGTGCATTAGCAGTGATGGGAATAACGGCGTTATAAATAAACAGCGTTACTAACGGCATTATTTTTTTCAGTAACAAGTAATCAAATGAATTACTGTTTCCCCCGTTACAACGCCGTTACCGTTACTGACCATAAAATGTGGCGTTACTATAATTTATTTTAATATTATTATAATTGTATTTTTCAGCTTATCTGAATGGATTCGCAGTGTAGTTGTATTTGACGTACCGTAAACTCTAGTGTGAAGGCGCACGACTCGCAGTCGCTTTGTCTCACACGCACAAAGAAAGATACAGAAAGAGAGTCTTTCATAACATGCAGAATTGACGCGCTCATAGGCGCCGATTTATGTTTCTGCCGGTGGGTGCTCAATAAGCCAGAGGTTTCGCTAGATAAGTCAGACGTTTTGGGTTCTAATCCGCCCTCACATTTTTTTCCCCCCTTATTAAATTCAAAGATGGTCATCGTATATCAAGAGCAGGGACACGTTTGTGTGTATATTGTTTTGTGATGTAACCGGAATGAATAGGTATGAAGACTGTGCACGAGCCACAAGAGAGCGTTCCGTCACTAATAACAACACAACGAACATTGTAGCGCTACAATCGCAAAGACATGTCCCACCTGTAAATTACGCCTATGCAAAAATACACACATTCTTTCTTTGAGGGTTGCACTTCACTTAATAAAATGATTTAATAAATACCTGTTTACAATAAGCACTTACTCGCACGTACAGGCAAAGTTTGAGGGCGCACAGGTAATATCTGAGGGAGCGCAGCAGAGCCATGATCACTATTGGAGAGCAAGCCCGCTACAAGCCGAGAGATTCGTGCACCCCGTGGCACCCTCTTATTACAATAATGCACTCTTGACATTTGCCATTAAAATAACGCCAAAAACTGCCTCAAATGAACTATGAAATCGACAATAAAGTCGTGCAAGCTACAGTCCATTTCTTATTGGTTAAAATGTACGGAGACTATCTCGTGTTTTTCCGTGGGTGCTCGATCATTTCCGTGGGTGCTTGAGCCCCTGAGCACCCACGGGATCGGCACCTATATTCTTTGTTGTATTTTCCTGACAAAATAACGGAATTCTTTTGGAATTCTTCATCTTTTAAGAAATGCCGGGTTACCTGTTAGTGGGCGGAACTAATGCGCAAACGATCCCATTGCCTGGAGCTCACCTATTATCATCCCTGTCTTGATTTCAGCAAATCAATTCGAGCGAACGCAGACAACCTGATTAATATTCATGAACCCAGTAGCTCATTAATCCTTAGTACGTTTTATATTGTTATTAGTAGAACAATTCGTAGTAGTTTTATCATCTTATAATATTATCCCCCCTTTTTTATAGAAACACTAAATGACAAACAACATCTTAAGCAGCAGCACCAGTCCGAAGTTCAGTCAACATGACAAATATGCATTCATACTTGGTTATTCTAATTACTAAAGTTCTATCATCATATAATGCTAAATTATCATAATATCATACTAAAATGATTGACTGACTGATGTTAAGTGTCAGTAGATAAATAGTGTAGATTAATGTACAATGTTTTATAATAATTTATTATTTTTAGAGTCCATTTCATTAATTTAACATTTTTAATATTGGGGGCATCTAAGTTATTTGACATTTGATTTTTTTTTTTTTTTTAAGTAACGCAATAGTTACTTTCCCTGGTAATTAGTTACTTTTATAATGATGTAACTCAGTTACTAACTCAGTTACTATTTGTGAGCAGTAACTAGTAACTATAACTAATTACTTTTTTAAAGTAACGTGCCCAACACTGTGCATTAGTGATGAACACCTGCTGTTATTGAGAATTACAGAGGATCAGATGTTGATGTTTTATTGGTTAAAATGATGCCACCATCATGGAGATCAGTGTTTGCTTTAGTTGGGCTCTTGACTCCTGTGTTAGATCTCTCTCTATAGCAATATGTGTGGTGTTGTAAAGCAGAGCGGAGGTATTAGCTGTTTTTATATTTGCTGTGAGGTAAAAACCTTTTTATTAGCATTTATAAATCTATTTAGGTTTTGCATAACCAACCCTGTGGAACTACAGCATGAAAAAAAGTGTTGCTCTAACAGTTATAGTATAATTTTAAATTTTGTAATAAATACAAAAATTTGAGTTCCAGTGATATGTAGACACACACAGACATCAAGAACCAGCATATGAATCTCAACAATGGTGACAATCAACAAAATGCTTCATGCTGCAATGCATGCTGGGTAACACCATAGTAAAAACTCCCATCATGCACTGCAGTATGAAAAATTATTGTCACCACTGTTGAGGATCATATGATAAGTGTTTATGTCTAAAAGCCTGAACAGAAACACTACTTTTCTTTTTCCAATATTGAAGTGTTCCACTGGTGTTTGTTTAATAGCGCACTTTTTTTGCAGATCTGTAGTAGCTGAAAGTCAGTCAATAAACCAAAATGAAGCCCTTTCATGATGTTCATTCACCATGAGTTAATCTGCTACTTCAAAGTTTGATTCAACATTACAAATGTTTGCTGTGAAATAATATTTCAATTACTTAGAAACAAATTACTCTGAATTAATAAAAGGGACAAGAGACCAACTAAAGTAAACCTTGACCACAATTATGGTGGCATCATGTTTTTTTTTTGTTTGTTTTTTTTCCAGTTGATTCCATCCAAGGCTGTGGCTGAAATCTGTAGTTCTTGTGTTTCTCTTTTCTTTAATGATGCCGCTTGTTAACAGCAGGTGTTCATCACTAATGCACAATCATCATTTAATTAGTCACTTAATTATCTCATTAACTTTAACTCTTTGAGGACTTGGGATTTGACTTGAGACTTGCTTGTGAATTGAAAGTCCCACTTCTGGATTTATGACACATTAATGTGTTAAATATTTTAACACATCCCTGTGTTAAGAAGAATAACACACTGGTTGTGTTAAAATTGAATTAACACAAAGTGTGTTGTCCTTAACTAGACACACAGGTGTGTTAAAATATAACACAGGTTGTGTTGTTTTTAACACATCTGTTTTCTTAACACACTAATGTGTCATAACACAATTTGTGTCATAGATGTGCTATTCTTAAAGGTGCACTATTTAAATATTTGAAGAATATCAACCTGTGTTAAGAAGAATAACACACTGGTTGAGTTGAAATTAACACAAAATGTGTTGTCCTTAACTAGACACACAGGTGTGTTAAAATATAACACAGGTTGTGTTGTTTTTAACACATCTGTTTTAAGAGTGTATTTACCAGGAAATGAAAAAAAAAATAAGTTCTGGTGTTGTGCTGTTCGTATGATTTTTAAACGTTGACCATATTATTACTGATGAAATACAACATAGCATTAAATAAATTTGTTTTCACCAGGTTAGATGTTAATATTGACAAATCCCTTTCCAGGTGTCTCGGCTATGTTTGTATGTTTATGTTATCCGCCATGTTTGAAGTTCATTTTATTCATGTTTTCAGTTCTAAATCCTTCAAAGCCAAAGACTATAAAGGGACTTTGCCAAAGAGCTATGGGAAATATCAGCCGTCAGATCCACACTTCGAAAACACACTTCCGGTACTTTTGGCATAGGCCTACTCTTTTCAGCTTACTATGCTACACGTTTATTCTATTAGCACGCACTTATTAATTTTGCACATTGGGACCAGAGCTCCTCTTCTGTTTGTCTACACGTTTCTATCATCCTCAGCAAATCCTCTACTGACCACTAGTGGAGTATTTCTGCATTGCATAGGCTATAAAATTAACTAATGATGTTCTCAACAAAACATACTTATACACACATTCATATTTTACTGACAACTTTAATTATAAATAAATATTAGGACTGTTAGGATTGGCACAATAACATCGCAGTAACATCTGTCATTATCAGTGACAACTACACAAAGTTCCTCATCACCAGAAAGTTCATCAAGCTCCAGTTGTGTGTCGTCCAGCTGTGCGGCGAACAATTCAGCCATCAAACACACTGAGAAACTCAGTCCAGGTACGTCAGCTGTGAGATTTCTGACTAAATTCTGTTAGCGTTTCTTTCTCTGGCTGATCTCTCATATCACCAGTGAAATTACATAGTCCATTTTTAATTAATATCCCATATCTAAATCAGCAATGCAAGGTTTAAAAAGCTGAGTCTAAAATCACATTATTGTTTTGTCCAAACACAGCCTAATATTCATATTATTACATAGACCTATCATAATAACCCACATGACTACAATTTAAAGAATGATCTGCTAAATTTAAATAATAACCCACATAATTTAAAAGAGACTCTAAATGCTGATTCTGTACTCTTTTTCTTTTCAGACTGTATCTGCTGTTGTGATGCTTTAGAAGCTGCGATCCGATTGGTCGTCGCTGCAGTGGTGGGCGTGGCTGCTGTTGCTGTGCTGGTTTATGACATCAGATCTACAAGAAGTGAACAACACCATCAGACCCATGGAGTGAAATCAGACCAACCGTTTGAGTTTACAAGAAGGATGAGCTCCAGCGATGTGTGAATCAAGTCTGTTTTATAGTTTATGTTCCACTCTGCTCTTAGTTTAATCTTCATCTCTCATTATGACTATTTTAGCATATTTTTTTTTTTACAAATGGGGTCTGTTGAACCCCATGATCTACAGATGTTTGGCCTGATCAAGTGTCTCCGTTGTGTGAAGCTCTTAAAATCATTGTTTGGTTCAGTGTTTCTCTGCTTCCCACAGACCATAATGAAACTCCACAGAGCAACTAAACCACCAACATCAGCCGCATCAGTCCCTGAATCACCACATGAAATGATTTCAGCAAGAGATGAGTTCAGTACAGCAATATGAATGATCTGATATAAACAAAACATGAATTTTGTGTGAATATAGTAGCAAGTGATCAATTGACTGCACTTTAAAGACATTTCAACCATAAACAGACTGTTTTGTGGGATTAAAAATTAAGGTCTGCTGATCCTACATCCTGACGTAACATGAAAACTAAGGTGATATTAGACCTTTGGTCTGTTTGATACCATCGTTAGGGGTACTGTTATCTTTAGGGTCTGCTGGAGCTCATAGCTAGGGGTGATTGCCTGCATTGTCTTTAGATGTTTTGGTGAAATGATCAATTCCAAATGCCTATAAAATACAATGTATTCCCGCCTTTTGATGACTGCAGCACACACAGCACTCAGTAAAGAGTCCTGCTGAAGATACCCAAGAGTCTCCTGGTCTTTGCTTCTGTTTCCAGCAGGTGTAATGTGCTTCTTCTAAAACTGATAAATAGTCTTGCAGGAACCTTAAGCATTCAGGAACCAAAGTGACACGGAAGATGCAGATATTTCTGCTGGGGCCTCATTTATAAAATGTTGTGCAGAAACCATCTTAAATTTGATCTTACGATCATCTCTCAATTATGCGTACGTGTGATTCATAAAATGAACGTACATGCAGAAAACACACGTACGTGTCTCTTTCAGATGTGAAATCTATGAATCGCAAATGATCTTGAACTTGAGCACAAATGAATGGTTTCAGCTCTGTGCTTGTAAACGACTCCTAATTAATGTCATTAACATGTAAAAGATCACAGTCATCATCCAAATCTTTTAATTTAGAACAGCGAGCTACAAGAACAGCTTACATTTCCAAAAACCTGCAGCACTCAAACAAGAAAAAGTGTTTGTCTGTTCAGATCCTGACGTGACACTAAGTACTTTTCCACGTCAAAGACTGTTTTTACAAATATGAGCGCTGGTGTGGATTTAAGCGTCCCCACACTCTTAAGTTCAAATCTGAGCGTACACACACTTTATAAATGAGGCCGCTGCGATCTATATGAATTTGAGTAAATGCGAAAAGTAAACTTATCAAACATATAATTATCTAAATATTTCAACATTATTTTTAGCTGTTTACTATTTTGAAATATATTTTAAAAATTCACCCACCTGTTTTTTTTCTTCCTCTTTTTTTTTTTGTAGATAAATTAATTCTGATGAAAATGACTTTCTGTCGTATTACTGTTCCGAACATGATTTTATGTGCATTTTGTATCATTCATAATTCCTCAAAGTGATTTTTAATGCATTTATTGTGATTCTAAATGTCGCTGTGTGAATGATTTAGACTAAGGGTCAAACATCACACACACAAATCATCATGGGATATTAAATGAATTCCTATTATGGTTTATGAGTGATATACATGTGAGATATACATGTCTTTTTTTAATCTTCAGATTCAGTCATTTTAATTCAATTGGAGAGCCAACTAGTGACCAATCATGGAAAAACAAGGCCTTAAAAATTTGGATTTTTAAACACTTTGCATAATAATAGTTAAACATTTCCATAACCCCCTAAAATCTATAACTTCCTAAATGGAGTCTGTCCTCGCTGCAGCCTGCAGCACGATGACGTAGCTGGACTTTATCCACTACGTAGTGGATGTTTTACGCGCGTGCACTGTAGTAGGTCTCGAGTAAATTCATATTTTATTTACATTTAATCATTTTGCAGACGCTTTTATCCACAGCGACTTAGTCTAACGACTTGGTCTAAGTGAAGTCTAACGCAGTATATGTTTTGGGTTTTTGACCTATTACAATACGCCATGACCTACATTACATTACAATGTAAAAACTTTAATGTCTAAAATCATTAAAATCATCCATGATGTTTTCGTCTTTACAACTTCAAAGTTTTTTTTTTTTTTTACACTTTTTTTTTTACACTTTTTTTTTTTTTTTTTTGAATAGCCTGCATTTCATGTTATCTCCAGGATGCACATATCAGGGTTGTATCCATTATTATAAGGATACAACAAGCACTGTAACATGATTGATATGCCAAGGTTGCACTGTAATTAGCTAATTCA
>JBCAMP010000127.1:2500-22500 GCA_039654775.1 Spinibarbus caldwelli
TAATCATTTTGAAGAATGTTAAGCAGGCACACTCAACACTGATTACTGTCAAACTTTCAGAATCCTTCTTCACTTGAATTCAGATTATAATAATTGAATTTAAAGCACAACCACCACAAAATCAGACTTTAGCACCTCTTTTAACTTTGAGATCATTCTGAGGTTAAATATATTTCAATTTGGAATAGAAATCAATTAAAATCTGTATGTTGGTACATGTGAATAAATATTCAGACATAACCCTCTTTGTAATTGCTAACAATTTTCATAAGTAACTGTAATTTAATTATACATTATTTCTCAGTAACTGTATTGAATTACAATTACATTTATATTGTAATTAAATTATGTAACTCCGTTACATGTAACTACCCATGTTTTACATATATATATGTAAACCCAACACTGTTTTATACATATATATATATATATATATATATATATATGTGTGTGTGTGTGTGTGTGTGTGTGTGTGTGTGTGTGTGTACTGTATTTGTGAAGAGTTTATTTGCAAAAAACAGATAACTCCGGGGGTTTTTTTAATTTTCAAAAAACATGCTTTTTATCATGTTTTTATTGTGTTTTATTGTGTTAGTTAGCTGTTTTTTTAAGTTATTTTTTAACCTAGTCAAAATAACCCAACTGTAGTTTGAGATTAATTGGAATGCACATTTAAAAAACTGAGAATTTCATGATTTCTGAGAATTTAAAAAACTGAATTATCTGTTTTTGCAAATGAACTCTTCATATGTACATGTATATACAGTATATATATGTATATATGTATATGTATGTATGTATATATACAGGTGCATCTCAATAAATTAGAATGTCATGGAAAAGTTCATTTATTTCAGTAATCAACGCAAATTGTGAAACTCGTGTATTAAAATAAATTCAGTGCACACAGACTGAAGTAGTTTATGTCTTTGGTTCTTTTAATTGTGATGATTTTGGCTCACATTTAACAAAAACCCACTAATTCACTATCTCAACAAATTAGATACTTCATAAGACCAATTAAAAAAAAAAAACATTTTAAGTGAATTATTGGCCTTCTGGAAGTGTGTTCATTTACTGTATATGTACTCAATACTTGGTAGGGGCTCCTTTTGCTTTAATTACTGCCTCAATTCGGCGTGGCATGGAGGTGATCAGTTTGTGGCACTGCTGAGGTGGTATGGAAGCCCAGGTTTCTTTGACAGTGGCCTTCAGCTCATCTGCATTTTTTGGTCTCTTGTTTCTCATTTTCCTCTTGACAATACCCCATAGATTCTCTATGGGGTTCAGGTCTGGTGAGTTTGCTGGCCAGTCAAGCACACAACACCATGGTCATTTAACCAACTTTTGGTGCTTTTGGCAGTGTGGGCAGGTGCAAATCCTGCTGGAAAATGAAATCAGCATCTTTAAAAGCTGGTCAGCAGAAGGAAGCATGAAAAAAAAGCGCTCCAAAATTTCTTGGTAAACGGGTGCAGTGACTTTGGTTTTCAAAAACACAATGGACCAACACCAGCAGATGACATTGCACCCCAAATCATCACAGACTGTGGAAACTTAACACTGGACTTCAAGCAACTTGGGCTATGAGCTTCTCCACCCTTCCTCAGACTCTAGGACCTTGGTTTCCAAATGAAATACAAAACTTGCTCTCATCTGAAAAGAGGACTTTGGACCACTGGGCAACAGTCCAGTTCTTCTTCTCCTTAGCCCAGGTAAGACGCCTCTGACGTTGTCTGTGGTTCAGGAGTGGCTTAACAAGAGGAATACGACAACTGTAGCCAAATTCCTTGACACGTCTGTGTGTGGTGGCTCTTGATGCCTTGACCCCAGCCTCAGTCCATTCCTTGTGAAGTTCACCCAATTTCTTGAATTGATTTTGCTGACAATCCTCATAAGGCTGCGGTTCTCTCGGTTGGTTGTGCATCTTTTTCTTCCACACTTTTTTCCTTCCACTCAACTTTCTGTTAACATGCTTGGATACAGCACTCTGTGAACAGCCAGCTTCTTTGGCAATGAATGTTTGTGGCTTACCCTCCTTGTGAAGGGTGTCAATGATTGTCTTCTGGACAACTGTCAGATCAGCAGTCTTCCCATGATTGTGTAGCCTAGTGAACCAAACTGAGAGACCATTTTGAAGGCTCAGGAAACCTTTGCAGGTGTTTTGAGTTGATTAGCTGATTGGCATGTCCCCATATTCTAATTTGTTGAGATAGTGAATTGGTGGGGGTTTTGTTAAATGTGAGCCAAAATCATCACAATTAAAAGAACCAAAGACTTAAACTACTTCAGTCTGTGTGCACTGAATTTATTTAATACACGAGTTTCACAATTCAAATTACTGAAATAAATGAACTCTTCCATGACATTCTAATTCATTGAGATGCACCTGTATATATATATATATATTATATATATATACATACACATACATATATATGTGTGTGTATATATACTGTATACACACACACACACACATAATATGTACATATTCATTATTGACTAAAAGATGTGAAAGTTTTGAATCCATGATTTAATAAAGTGTTGTGTTGTTGCTGTATTGTGTTAATGTGTGTTACTGCTCTCATCAGTTCTGTATGTGATCTGGGTGAATATGATGAACACGGCTTGCGCTCGCATACGTCCACAACATCACAGCGTCAGCGCTTTTTACTGCTTATAATAACACTTCTGCTCTCACTTGCTTTTACTAAAATTTCAAGTGATTTTAAACATCTTGCATTGTTAAATCAAATGATTTCTCATTCATTAATTGTGGTATAGATCACTACGCCAAGAGTCAGCGTATGGACAAGGATAAGGAAGGAGCGATTCCAGACTCTGAGACGTTCCCATCAGCGAAATACACTGCGTCTTTTACCTGGATCCTCACGTGCAGTGATGCGAGGCGTTTGCTCAGGGGTTTAGACGGTCAGATCCATCAGCTGCGTGACAGGCCTGAGATCTGACTGTCAGGTGACCTGTGACCGCTGACCCTCAGACAGACCTGAGCTGCATTTCCCAAAGCATCGTAAGCTACATCGTAGACCCACTGAAACCAATGGAGCTATGATCAACTTAGGCTGACGATGCTTTTGGGAAATGCAGCCCTGAGGGACTTACGCGACCACAGCACTTTAGTAAAGCCTCTAAATATTGAGCTTTTGCGTCTTTCTCAAACACCGGACTGCTGATGTGTTGTGTGGTGGTTTGGGGTCAGATCGTGACCTCTGTGACCTCAGACTAAAGTGAAACGGTCAGCTCACTATCTGCATCATCTGCAGTGGGTTCGTGTTCCTGCTCGTCGTCTCCTGCAGACACTGGCCCTCGTGAGCAAACAGACCGGTGTTGGGTGGCCAGTCACCGTTTGACCTGTGACCCCGCGACCCCGCCACCGTCACACACTGCTGTTTGCTGCTTTTTCTCATGTTTGTTTAAATGTATTAGAATACAATGACTTTTATTATACTGAAAAAACAATTATATGATGATGAAGTCATGACAACATATATTTTTGTCATCAAAATAAAAAAAATTCACTTTTAAGTTCAGTTTTTAAACTCAGTTTAATAGAATTTAGGTTGTACAGCCAATTTGATTCAACTTAACATTTATGGCAGCTACTGACTTCTATACAGTCTATTATTGGAGTGTTTCTATGCGTTATTCTAACAGTTTTGTTATCAATCATCCAGCCTGTTTTAAAGTTTATATGCTGCTATAATTGAAGAGTTCAGATGCAAAAGCCTCTAAGTGCCATCTAAAATTTTCACCCCCCCTTTTTTTTTTATCAGTCTCCTATGTTTAGGTTCAGTAATTTTACTCTAATGGCAATGTATAGGTCCTTTTCTATCCAATTAAAGTGAAATAACTAAACATAAATATAGGAGCCTGATAAAAATGCTCATTTTAGAAGAAAATTTCAGACGACACTTAGAGGCTTTTGCATCTGAACTCTTCGGTTATTAATTAACAGAGGATGCAAACGCATGTTGAGCAATCTTGTTTTTATTTGTGTTTAGATTTTAACAGAAATATGAATTCCAACAACGTACAAATGAAACACTTAAAGGGACAGTTCACCCCCCAAAAATTAAAATCATCATCATTCACTCACGTTCAAGTCGTTCTAAACTTGCATGTGTTTCTTTCTCATACACAAAAAGATATTTTGAAGACTATTGATAACCAAACAGCCGTTGGTCCCCATTGAAGGAAATACTATGGAAGTCAATGGGTACACGTCACCTGTTTGGTTACAAACATCTTCAGAATATCTTGTATGTTCAACAGTAGAAACTCATACATGTTTTGGGAACATCTTGAGGAAGAGTAAATGTCAGTTTTCTGTGAACTATCCCTTCAAGGCTGTTCCCAGACGAAGGATCTTCCTCAGATCAAGGTGTTGTTGGGTTTTTGATGGTGTGACCCGTCTCACCGTTGCGCAGCTATTTCTGCTCGTCTCGTTCCTGTGGATCCGCAGCGCTTCCTCAAACACACCGCGTGTTTCCTAAACAGTGTTCTGATCCTGACGGCCGCGCGGTTCGCTCTCAGCTCACTAGTGAGTTCATGGTATAGACCTGATGAGGTTAATGAGTGTCTGCTTCATCCTCAGAGCTGGAGTCTTCATCGTTGTAAAAGTGCAGTGTGGCCTGGACGGGAAACTGGCCAGAACCGTCCGGCCCAGATGCGACAGATACTCCTGCATCCTGGATCTGGGCAGAAACAGCCTGCGGATGAATGCGAGCCGTCAGAAACACACAAACTCGCTGACAGTGATCCCCAGCTAACAGAGAACCTGCTCACAACTCTGGCTAATCTTCTCACAAAGTTATGAGCAAACATTTTCACAGCAACATAAACAGAACATTCATTCAGTTATCTGGTCTTTAATAACATTCTCAAACATTAGCACACAAACATTATTTATACATGGTTCATGGAACATTTTATTTCTGAAAGATTTTAGTTGGACGTCTATTTAACGTTTTTTAAAATGTTTCATAATGTTCCCATAATGTTTGGAAAATTACTGTTGGGAAGGTTACTTTGGAAATGTATCAGGTTACAGATTACAAATTACCCCAATTAAAATGTAACAAGTTTTGTCATTTATTTTATTAAGTAATGTAACTGATTACATTTGATTACTTTTCTAAATTATAATTTTTTCAACTGTTAATCATTTTGAAACATTTAAAGCAGGCAGGGTTAAGATTACAGTAGAACTCAACACTGATTACTGTCAGACTTTCAGAATCCTTCTTCACTTGAATTATAATTTAATTTAAATCACAGCCACCAAAAAATCAGACTTCAGCACCTCTTTTCACTTTGAGATCATTCTGAGGTTAAATACAGATTTAAAATCATAACAAGAAACTGTTTAATAGCTATGATGTTCTTCGCAGACAGAAACATGGGCATCTAACAAAGCCTTGGGAAAAAAAAAAACAGTTAATCTTAAACAATAAAACATATACATGAACCCAAATAGGAAATAAAGCAGTTATTGAATAAGCATGTGTCCTAAACTCCTGCTGTCTCATTTTAGAGCAGTCACTGCAATTTGGAAAGAAATCAAATCTGTACGTTTGTGAAAATTTTCAAAAAATTTTCCCTTTTGTAATCATGAACATTTTCATAAGTAACCGTAATTTAATTACACATTTTTTTCTCAGTAACTGTAACTGATTACAATTACTTTTTTTTTGTAATTAAATTATGTAATTCCATCACATGTAACTAGTTACTCCCCAACACTGCAATTTGTGACCCTGGAACACAAAAGCAGTCATAAGTAGCACAGGTATATTTGTAGCAATAGCCAACAATACATTTTATGGGTCAAAATTATAGATTTTTCTTTGATGCCAAAAATCATTAAGATATTAAGATCATGTTCCATGAAGATATTTTGTAAATTTCCTACCATAAATATATCAAACCTTAATTTTTGATTAGTAATATGCATTGCTAAGAACTTCATTTGACAACTTTAAAGGCGTTTTCTCAATATTTAGATTTTATTTTATTATTATTATTATTATTTTTTGCACCCTCAGACTCCAGATTTTCAAATAGTTGTATCTCGGCCAAATATTGTCCTATCCTAACAAAGCTTATTTATTCAGCTTTCAAATGATGTATAAATCTCAACTTCAAAAAATTGACCCTTATGACTGGTTTGTGATCCAGGGTCACATATGTTTTTTATTTGAAGTACCCCTGAGATTTAAAATAAAGATTTTAATGATGAAGTATCATATTTGCATGTTCATGGTTCTCTGACGTTGGTTATGGTCACATGGCATGCAGGTAAACAAATAAAATATTCATTTTTTTCAGTAAGTGTTTTGATTAATTTTAAAATTATTTGTTTTAATTTAACAATTTTTATGATTTACTTAATTATTAGCTTTTCATTAAACTCATAAACCCTTGCAGTTCCTTCACAAACTCAGTTTGGGAAACCTTGACGTAATATAATATGTAATGCACTTCATGTTGTTAATAACAACAAACTGAATATATTTTCTCACTCTTTGTGTGTTTATATCAATATGGAACAAAGATTATCCTATTTAAATCAATGTGAAAAACGAGATAGCTCAAAAGTAATCTAAAAGTAATCTAATTATATTTCCTAAATTGTGTAATGTAATTGATTACGTTACTAATTAAATTTTTTGTCATGTAATTTGGAATCAGTAACGGATTACAATTAAGTAATCTACCCAGCTCTGCATATGATAAAATGAAATGTTCCCTGAGCGTTCACATAACAATAAGAACGTTTTTAAAACATTAAAAGACTACGCATTTTGAACGCTTAGAGAACATTCAGAGATAACATAACGTTCTGTTCACTAGGTATTTAAAAACATCCAATAAACATTTAAGTGTTCTTGTTTTCTGAATGAAGAGGAAGAGCACCAGACCTCACAGGATGATGGAAAACATCTTCAGACGTCTGAACCCGCCTCAAACCTCCAGAAACCACCTGAAGAACACAAGAACACAGGTGTAATTTCTGCACTTTCCGACTCTGAGATCAAGAAACAGACACTAAAGTCATTAAAACAAGTTACTTTATTTAATTGCGTCTCTCCTGTTGAAAGATCCCAGGGTCTCCATATCACAGGACAGCTATCAGAACACAAGAGAGTGAGTTACTCTGGCTGAAGACTCTAAAACACAAAAACACAGAGGAACTGAGCATAAACTCTCACCCGAGCCTCGGATCCGCGTCTGAACTCAGCGGCAGCATCTTTAACACTGAGCACGCGCTCGCGCACACTGATGAGAGGTGGGCGCGCTCGTGCACGCGCTGAGAGGTGGGCGCGCTCACGCACACTGATGAGAGGTGGGCGCGCTCATGCACGCGCTGAGAGGTGGGCGCGCACACGCACACTGATGAGAGGTGGGCGCGCTCACGCACACTGATGAGAGGTGGGCGCGCTCGTGCACGCGCTGAGAGGTGGGCGCGCTCGCGCACACTGATGAGAGGTGGGCGCGCTCGTGCACGCGCTGAGAGGTGGGCGCGCTCGCGCACACTGATGAACTGTTGCCAACTTAGCAATTTTGTTGCTAGATTTAGAAACTTGTCTGACTACCCTATCAACTATTTCTTCAAAAAGCACCTAGCAACAAATTTAGCAATTATTAAAAAAATTTATTTCGCAACTTTTAGCAACTGTGATTCGAATGATAAAAGGCACACATTTTCCCTCTAAATCACACAAAAAGAGGAAACCAAAGGTGTCTAGCAGTACACATATCACATGAATTAAGTTGCTAGCTGCAGTTGTTCAATAATAATTGTTCAATTAGCCTGTGATATTTTAGTTTGTACCTACATTTGTTGATCAGTTAAAAAATATGTAGAAAAATGCAAAAGGTACTGGTAATTTTCTGCCAGGACATTATCTGTTAAGTTGTAACCAGAAAACACAAAATACAATGCGTGATTTTAAATTCAGGTAAAAAAAAACCTGTGAAAAATCAATACAGAAAATTCCTTCAGATTAACACAGGGCACTGTGCCCTATTTTACAGAGTTTTCTTAAAGTGTCGCATACTAACTACCAATACACTGCTTAAAAATTCATTTTTCAAAATCAAACCTACATACTTGAACAAATCTGTTAAATTTGTTGGGTTTGTACCTTTTAGTCCGTAATTTAAAAAAGTTGATTCTTTTTTTATTTTTTTTTTTATAAAGTTTGACACTCCTGCTGCTGCCGTATTATTAAATCATAAAATACAAAATGATATTCTTAAATGATAAACGGCGTCTTGAGGAGAGATCTCATCTGAGTCTCACAGCAGCTGCTGTTTCAGTGAAATATTAAGACTCATTATTCAAGTCACTATTTCAGTAATGAGAACAAACCCCTGTTTAGACGCCATCATTAGTTTAACTATGATTAATTATCATATGGTTGTTAGACGTGCACAGCTAATAAAAATATAAGAACCTTTTGTTAACATTCACATTAAGTTATGGAAATATTTCTGAATGTTTTCTGAACATTTAAACATCCTTTGTTAAAAAAAAAAAAAAGTTTTAAAAATGTTTTTTTCTTAGTTATGTGAGCATTAAGGGAACATTCCATTGTATCATTTTGCAATCTTAAGAATGTTACTTTTGAATGTTCTCTGAAACAAGTCCTAACATTTAAAACCATTAGATGATGTCCAACTAAAATGTTACACGAAAAAAAAAAAACATTATATGAATGATGTATAAATCGTGTTTTTGTGCTAATGTTTCAAGAACATTATTAAAGAGCAGATAACACTGAACGAATGCTCTAGCCTATTAATGTTACTGGAAGAACATTTCTTCATAACTTGAAAGAACCTTGGCAGAACATTTTGAGAACGTTCCCTGTTATCTGGGTTCCTGCAGGCAGTAAACATGCGTGCTATAATTAAAAATGCCAGTGTAATCAGTTAACCATCATCGCTGTAAAACGGTTACATTAGACACCATTCACACATGAGGCAATAAAGAGCTGCAGAAACAAACTCACTCGATTCATTTGATTCATTCTCACCGAAGAATCAACACATACGCCTTTGGTTACTCATTTACACAGAGAGGAAAAACCCCAAAGTCAATATTTAGATATGGTTTATTTATGAGCTTCTTGTGACACAGGGTAATTATCTAAATCAACAAGAAAATCAGAATGAATCGCCGTCGTATGTGTGCTAAATCTGTATAAACACTGTGTATAATGTACCATATTATGGCTTGTGAAATAAGCTTTAGAGAAGGATCCGAAGACATTAAAATGTTCATATTCCTGATTTCATATTTCTCGAGTGATGGAACTCAACAGAAATGAAGGAATGATGGCCTGGTGGATCTGATGTGACGTGAGACGTGTCTGAATGGCTTCATATCAGCAGGGCGCTTTAAAGGGCACTTCATCAAACGTACGGAGCGCTGAATGTTCCAGGTTTACTGAAGAGGATTATTGGAGGACACGTTCTCTGAAAGAGCTCATCTGATTCTGTCTGAAACTCCCTCCAGACCGACAGCTTATCAGACGCCGAACTGAGTTACAGATGAAGCGGCACAGTTTACAGACTACTACAGAACCCCGAGGAAGCTCGATTCCGCCACAGAATAAAAATATAACCAAGATAAGTGTGACTCAACTCGCTACTCGCTAATCTGAGAGAAAAGAGGCTGAATTCTGAAATAAACAGTCATAATTGTGAGAAAAAAGGCTGAATTTCGAGATATAAACTAACAATTCTAAGAAAACAAGCTGAATTTTGACAAAAAACTCACAATTGTGAAAAAAAGTCTGAATTTTGACATAAAAACACAATTGTGAGAAAAAGTCTGAATTTTGAGATATAAACTAACAATTCTAAGAAAATAAGTCCAAGCTTTGCGATATAAACTAGCAATTTGGAGATAAAAGTCTGAATTTTGAGATATAAACTAACATTTCTAAGAAAACAAGCTGAATTTGCCAAAAAAAATAAATAAATAAATAAAAACAACCCTCACAATTGTGAGGAAAAACGTCTGATTTTTGACATAAAAACACAAAATTGTGAGGAAAAACGTCTGAACTTTGAGATATAAACTAACAATTTGGGGATAAAAGTCTGAATTTTGAGATATAAACTAACAATTCTAAGAAAAAAAACTGAATTTTGATAAAAAAAAAAAAACACAATTGTGAGAAAAAGTCTGAATTTTGACATAAAAACTAAATTGTGAAAAAAACATCTGAATTTTGACATAACAATTTGGGGGGGAAAGTCTACATTTTGACATAAAAGCTCAAAATTGTGAGAAAAACATCTGAATTTCGAGATATAAACTAACAATTCTAAGAAAACAAGCTGAATTTTGACAAAAAAAAAAAAACAATTGTGAGAAAAAGTCTGAATTTTGACAAAAACTCACAATTGTGAGAAAAAGACTGAATTTCAAGGTATAAAATAACAATTCTAAGAAAACAAGTCCAAGCTTTGAGATATAAACTAACAATTTGGGGAAAAAAACTCAAAATTGTGAGAAAAACGTCTGAATTTTGAGATATAAACTAACAATTCTAAGTAATCAAGTCCACATTTTGAGATATAAACTAATGATTTGGGAAAAAAGTCTGAATTAAAAGATATAAATTTGCAATGGCAAGAAAAAAGTCTGAATTGTGAGATGACAAGTGGCGATGGAAAGGAGTTTCCACAGAATCTGGGCTGTAATGGAGCAGGAGAGCGTTGGGCGTAACGGACTGATCTCAGGACAGACGGCGCATTTGATTTGACCGGACTGAAAACGAGGCTGCACAGAAACACTGTACAGCATCAGTCCATCATAAACACACACTGCTACACTGCTGTCATATCACCTCATCATTTACTCAATAAAAACACTCATTTTGCATTTCTAATTCAATTTGTTGCGAGTCTGATCAAATAATGAGTCCAAACAGAGATTCATCTCAATGCATTGTGGGATGCAGTGTGCTCTGCTGCTTGGATTCAGTTCAGTAGCACAGATCATGTGTCATCAGATGCTATCATTCATGTTTAATGCCAGCTAACAAAAACATGGTCTAAAAAACATTATGCTAACATTCCCAATGAGTTATGAAAGTTTTTTTTTTTTAATGTTTCAACTACTTTTTTCTTGGTTACGCGAATGTTAAAAGGGAATATTTCATTTGATTATTTTGCAAACATTACGGGATTGTTACTTTTAAATGCTCTCTGAACATTCTGAAACAAGCAACGTTAAAAAAAGGTTAGATGAACATTCAACTAAAACATTTTAGAAAAAATCACTTCCCATGAATGATGTATAAATCACATTCCAGTGCAAAAGTTTTGAGAATGTTATTAAAGACCAGATAACTTTGAACAAATGTTCTATTAGTATTACTAACAGAACATTTGTTCATAACTTTGAGAGAACCTATAGTACACAACCTTTAACTGTTTCCCTGCCATTGACGGAATTCTCTGGCTTTCCGTGTTTTCACTGTTATACAGTAGGAGGCGCTATTACACATCTTCTGATAGAGTACTGATTCTCTGCAAAGAAGCAGCAGAAACAAGCAATCGCGATCAAACATTAATCATTATATAAATCAAATCTGCCTAATGTTACCGAATGAAATGTGAAAGAAGTGGTTTAGTTTTGGGGGTGTTGATGACTTCATCTATGTTTTGATCATCAATATAAATCTGATCCAGACATAGTCTTTGACAAAAATGCCATTTTCTCAGCTTTTTGTTCAAAATGTTTTTTTTTTTGTTTAATGCAACTTGCTCACATTCAAGTGTTGATAAAAAAGAATGCATGAAGCTAGAATAAAACAGTTTTTTGGTTTAAAAGCAGAGGCTCTGTTCTTTCTGTTGACATATTACAAAATATTCTGGGGGCCATGAAAGTTTTGTGAAAATTATTAATATTTGGCAGGGAAAGAGTTAAAGTCATGAGTCCTCTGCACAATCTGACTTTGCTGCAGCTTGGAATTGTTCACACTGTTCTGTTCACACTACACAACTATGTCAATAAATATCTCTTAGACATTTGTGATTCTTAACAATCATTATCGTCATTGATAATTGAATGTCAACGAGCTCCGCTTTGCTTTTGTCTGTGATCTCCATTAAGAATTGTGTAGTGCAACAATGTCCATCCATCACAGCCTCGTTCTCACTGGTGTTAAATGAAATACGTCAGTCACGCGCTGTAATCGTTAATAGGTGAGGCGTTCGTTAGTGACATGAGGGCTCGGCTCTTTGGTCTCGTGTGTGAGTGAACACTGATGTGTCTCACGTCTGCTGCTTCTATTCGACCGAACGAACAGAAACACAGAGAGAGACTCGCACAAACGTCTGCAGCAGGGCTGGGACAATAAATCAATGCATCGCCAATCAAGCAATTGCTCTGCATCGATTCTGAGATTATCGGAATGCATCGCGATTCTCTCTTGAATCGATTCTGAGCTTAGTTTTTAACATTTGAACATAAAATAATCATTCATACACTTTGAAAAGGTTGAAGTGAATTACAAGGGTGTTCATAGTGGGATGTGTTTACATTAAACTCACGTCATAAAAGCATAAAAGTCGAGGTGCAAGTAACATTTAACAACTTACATAACTCAGCCGAACGCACAAGCGTTCTTTTTTTGTGAATATTTAAGTGTACGGTTAAAAACTAGAGTAGAGCGCCATCTGCTGATAAAAACTAAGCTCAGAATTGATTCCAGAGAGAATCGCGATGCATTCCAATAATCTCAGAATGGATCCACGAATCGCCATGCATCGATTTATTGTCTCACCCCTAGTCTGCAGCATCAGGTCCACTTGAACTTTTTTATCCAATTATGACTATGAGTTAAAGGAAGAGTAAAGGGAGAGAAAGATCATGGCTGATGACGGTACGGAAGGTTATTGGAGCACACATGCATGATTACACACACACACACACACACACACACACACACACACACACGCTTGCACACACACACGCTTGCACACACACACATCAGCCCCACAATCCCATGCAACACGAACGCACCGTTGTCCTCCTTCATCGAGTGCGGTCTGCATCCGCTAGTATGGCCTACAGTACTGCAAACTATGTACATCAGAGTCATCGACTACAGGGACCGCTTGTACATGCGTGGATAAATATGTCTGTCGCTATTCCAGAAGGCAGAATATACGACACCGTGCCGTATCAAACAACCTCACGTCTCAAACCCAACAGATATATACAAAAAATACAAATGCAAATGCCCTAGAATAGATCTATATATATATATATATATATATATATATATATATATATATATATATATATATATCTATATATATATATATATATATATATATATATATATATATATTCACATACATATATAGGTTTTAATCTTTGAATTACAAATCTGAAAATATCATTTCTTATCTTTAAGAAAAAAACTGGTTTCGGGAACCATGCAGTCACCCACGCACGCGTCCTTTGGGGCGAGAAAAAGAGAAAAAGTGCGCGAGATGGGGTCCATGTCCCGCCTTGGGGCGCTTTCCTGAGCTGACCTCTGACCTCTGACCTCAGCCAAACGTCCGGCGGCGCAGAGTGAGGAGAGATTGGCGTGTCCTCCTACACTTTGGACTCGTTCTCTATGTTGGCGACGTCTCCGTTCCTCTCCGTCAGCTCCTCGGCCGCTGCGCTCCGCTTCTCCTCCGGCGGATCCGGCAGCCCCTGCTGGCTCAGTTTGCTGGCCACTGACCAGGTCAGCGGCAGACGGGAGCGCGCCATCATCTCGGCCAGCTCTCGCGCGCTGCAGCTGGGAGTGTTGGTCTCGTAGATATCGTGGAAGCTGTTGTAGTCGACCTCGTAGAAACCGTCCTCCAGCGTCAGGACGGGCGTGAAGCGATAGCCCCACTTGATCTCGCTGGCCACATACGAGCTGCGTGCCTGACAGGTCATTCCTGAGGGAACACACAGAACCAGAACACAGGTGAGCAAGCCACAAAACCATTCCGACCACAAATGCAGGGCCGGGCCATTTTTCAGATTTTAATGTTTTGCCGCGATTTTATTTTTTAGAATATTGAATAGAAATATTACCAAACGTTAGAATTAGACACTTTGACAATATGCTGGTGATTACAGTAAAGAGAAGAGAGTGATCCAACCCAGGGCCGTCGCTAGTGGGGTGAAAGGTGGTGATGATTCTAGGGGCCCACGGCTGAGGGGGGGCCCCCGGCGATCTCAACCGACTGGCTGAAGCCAGCCTAAAAAGACGCTCAGGACAGTTGATGGGCCACTGCTGCGCGTCGTCACGAAAGCTTACCGTTTGTGCGTGTTTTTAAGCCTTGCCAACTTAAACATTCAAAAGAGCTTAAAGCATTCAAACACAAGACGCGGAAAAGCTCAGCTGAGTACTCGCGCTGTGTTCGGTGCTCAAGCAGAGAGCCGCGTCTCACAGACAACACCGAACCCAGCTCTCCTTCGCGTCCTCCTGCACCTGAACGAACAAATGCACATCGCAGTTTACACATGCAAACAGAAAATGATGTGAAAGAGCCCAATTCAGCACCCGCGCGGTGTTCTGTGCGCACAGAGCGCACGCAGAGAGACGCGTCTCAAAGTGTTTCAACACCGAATTTGCCTCTTCTTACTCTTTTCCCGACATATACATACAAAATTATGTCAAAATACCGGTCTTGGAGAGCATCCTCGAAAAAACTGACAGTTATTTCTAAAGTGAAAGTAAACAGTGGGGAAAGAAATTAGATGTGTATCATTATAATGGATGCATTGTCTCTTAAAGTGACCGCACCTAATTTACTATCTGCTGTCGGTGTCCTTAATGTTAATACAAGAAAATGAAAGAAAAGAAAAAATCACTCACTGCTCTTGACTGAATTACTTTGTAGTTTTAACAAGAATTAATCCACAAACCAAAAATTATTCAGACAGCAGATATAATATTTTTTATTTTTTTATTTTTTTTACTAGTGGCTGCAGGACACTGTAGTTCATTTATGTAAGGGAGTATAGTAAAATAAAGTAAACTGTGACATACCCAAAAAATCTTCATACTGTGGACTACAAGTAAAATTGATTAAAAAAAATTGGAACCAAAAATTATTTAGACAATTTGACCTGAGCATGTTTTGCTTAAGTGTTTTTCTTTAATTGCTAATGATACCTTTTTACACCACAGACTGGACAAAATTAAGCATTGTTTGGTAATTGGTCAACGAAGTATTGATAGTTGAGTAAATATTGTCATACTAACAGTTTTCTGGATTTTTTGTTGATTGTAATCCATTACATACCTTTCTGTCAAAGTTATCTGACATTATCAAGATGAATTTGTTCTGACACAGTTTAACTCTGAGTTCTTGTCATATTTTATTACCAGTTTCGAAACTATAGCGAATACACTGTGATAATGTGAGAAATGTGTCTGAATAAATTTTGGTTTGGCTGTATATTTCATTTTTACAGTGAAGACTCTGCAGTGCTATTTTACATTTGATTATTCGGTTTCTGTACCTGGACACCGACAAACTTGAAAAAAACTTAAATATTGTGTAAATAGCACAAATAACTAAATATAACAAGCATACAATTAAACAATTTCTAACAGGGCCCACAGGTACAACCTGCCCCGGGGCCCCCGCAGACCCCAGCAACGGCCCTGATCCAACCACATGTTGGCGCAGCTTATATCACACAGAATGCGCTTTTGTGTTGATAAAGATGCGACGCGAGCAGTGGATTAGGAAAAACATGCAAGAAGATGAGAGTTGAGCTTGAAAATGCATCTTGCATTGAAAAAATTATTCTCTTACTTAGTATTTTTGTCTTGTTTTTTAGTATAAATATCTAAATATTCTTGAAAAGTAAAATTATTTAAGATATTAAGTCTTGTTTTCTAAAAAAAAATTATCAAAATTCTGTTAGTTCTTCTTTAAAACAAGCAAAGATATCTGCCAATGGGGCAAGAAAAATTATCGTTTAGCCTTTGAATTAAGATGATTTTTCTTGCCCCATTGGCAGATATCTTTGCTTGTTTTAAGGAAATACTAAAAATTTATTTATTTATTGATTTTTTTTTTTACAGAAAAAAAGACATAATATCTTAAGTCATTTTACTTGTACAATAAATTCATGCAAAATTTAGACAAAGTATAAGACAAAGAAGTAATAAACATGGAGATAAAGATAATAGGACTATACAAAATAAAATAAACAGCCTGAGAGTACAGGACATTACACAATAATCCGAGAAAGGAGAACATATAATAAATATTTAAATGAAACAGGATGGACAAGTGAGGAATATGCTGAGGTATGTACAGAGAAGAATTTGAAGTGATCAAAGAATTTATTGCAATATTGGCCTGCTTGTTATTTCTCATGAAAGAGGTTTTTTTAAAGATTTATTTAGGTATTTTTGCCTTTATTATGATAGGACAGATCAGAGCTGACAGGAAGTGAAGTGGGAGAGAGATGGGGGCGGGATTGCGATGTCCAAAAGGCTATTGGCACCGACTCATGAAAGTGTTTTTATTTGACACTGATGTTATTTTGCATCAGCAACAAGCCTTTACAAGCATTCATGTGTATGGTTGCCAGATGTCAAGTGTTTAAATCCCCCAATCAGAGGTTTTTGCATAAATCCATGCATTTTCTGTCTAGGATCTAGCTTAATCTTCCCAACCTGGCAACCACACTCTCACTCTCTCACACACTCTCACTCTCACACACTCTCACTCTCACTCTCACACACTCTCTCTGGGCTGCAAAAAGCACTGATGATCTGAAAACATTGACAAACATGCAAGTTTTTAGTAATAAAATATTTCATATTTAAAAGTGGAAGAACTTCTCTTTAACATTTAACAACACCACCATAAACCGCAGTACAAAGAGTGCTTTGCAGCTGGTTGCAGCAGTATTGACCGCAAAACCAGCAAATAAATCCGTCACGTTTATGTAGCGCTAAAGCATCTCAAAATGACTGCATTCCCATCGCCTCAAACAGCAGTGACCTGTGACTGTGAGTGTCGGTCCTGTGCTCATCTGGAGGTGCTAAAAACACTTTCCTCTCGCCTGATAAAAGCCTCTGAACACACGGAGCGCTGGGACATCTGCTGGTCAGAATGAGGGAATGAGCCTATTACACAACAGAGTCTTGTTCAACATTGAATTTGATTTTATTGAAAAAAAATAAAATAAAAAGAAAAAAGAAATTCAAAGCGATTGAGTTATTTGGGCATATTAGCACTAAAATAAGAAATAAATATTATAAAAAATATTATATATATATATATATATATATATATATATATATATATATAATATATATATATATATATATATATATATCTTTATATTTATCTTTATTTGACTCTCTAACTCTAGCACTCTCTATTCTAATTCTATTCTTAAAAAACCTTAACACTAGCTTCTCTAATCTTTTTGTATTCTATCTATTTGTTTTCTTTTTATTTATTATACAATTAACAAAAGCAAAAAAGGCCTCTAACACTAGCTTGCTCTATTCTTTTTCTATTCTATCTGTTTTCTTTTTATTATATAATTTAAAAAATAAAATAAAAATAAAAACCTTGCTATGCGTACTGAGTTAAACTAACTGAAACTTGTTACAGCACTTGCATATCATTGCTCTTTTGTTGATTTTGATTGCTTCCATTGTCCTCATTTGTAAGTCGCTTTGGATAAAATCATCTGCTAAATGACTATATATATATATATATATATAGTAAACCTAAATAAAAATGAAAACAGTGATCTTGGAAATCAAGATCAGTCAGTTCACATCATCTCAGCCTGACTGAAGACTAAATATTGCAATGCAAACAACATTCATACAAGCTCAAATCTGATCAGTTGTGTGAGCTGAGAGTTCAATCGTTTGACTGTGGTTTTAATCGACCCACATCGAGTCAAAGCTTCATTCGTACCGAGTGTTTGCTTTGTGTGAATGTTTCAGTCGCTTGAATGTGATGACGATGAGCTGGGGTGGAACTCGTGCTGTCTTTCTATCTTGTTTACAACAGTTTCCTGATGATCTCAGCGAAATGACTCAGATAATGAGTGAAGAACATGTGTGTGTGTGTGTGTGTGTGTGTGTGTGTGTGTGTGAGACAGAGAGCTGGTTAGAACAAACGTTCAGCATATTTGATCGTGATAGACATACAGTCTGTTCTGTTGAGTGTTGATCAATGAAACACTGATATTCACCCAAAACATTTTCCAAAAAATCACCTCATGGATATAAAACTCATCAGTATGTGCTTTCGATTCCAGAGAAAGTATGAAGTGATACTATGTGCTGTACGTCAAGAGTCTGTCAAATGAATAAATGGCAATGGCAATTTTATTTATATAGCACTATTTACTACAACCAGAGTTGACCAATGTGCTTTACAATAGAATAACTAAAAACAGAAATAACACGAAGAAATTAAAACAATAGAACCAAGAAGAAAGGGGAAAAAACATCATAATATGCAACAAAAACATAGGACAAGGATAAAGAGTGCTTCAACCAGAATAAAAAGCCTTATCAAACAGATAGGTTTTTAATTTAGACTTAAAAATAGCCACAGATGAAACCATTCTAATAGAAAAGGGCAAATCATTCCAGAGTCTTGGTGCAATTGCAGCAAAAGCGTGATCACCCCTGCACTTCCGCCTCGTCTTGGGGATAAACAAGAGTCTCTGGTTGGAGGACCGAAGGGATCTGGTTACATTGTGCTCAATCAATACATCAGAGATATATGAAGGAGCCATAGCATTTAGTGACTTATAGACAATAAGTAAAATTTTAAAATCTACTCTGTAACGCACAGGCAGCCAGTGTAAAGACTGTAAGACCGGAGTAATATGGTCCCGTTTACGAATCCCGGTCAAAAGTCTAGCTGCTGCATTCTGAACCAATTGTAATCAGGATAAAGCTGTTTGACCAATCCCAGCATAGAGTGAGTTACAGTAATCCAATCTAGAAGTAATAAAAACATGAATCACTTTCTCAAAGTTTTTAAAAGAAAGAAAAGTCTTCACTTTAGACAAGAGCTGCAACTGAAAAAAGGATGATTTGACCACAGAATTTATCTGCCTATCAAACTTCAAATGTTCATCAAAAACCACACCCAAATTTTAAGATAAATGTAGAAAACAAGGATGTGATGGAGAAGCTTAAGACAGAACAACAGTACACCTCCATCCTCAGCCTCTTTACACTCCTGTTCGATTAGATGCAGAATAAATGTGTGACACGAACACTGAGCAAGTCCAGGGTTCAAAGGTCACCGTCTCCAGTCACAATCCAAACACTGTCACGTCTGTGAGCGCATCTCGTGTGCCGTTACCTCTGCGCTCTCAGAGCTCAGAAACACAAACGCACACACAGCCGCTTATATAACGCGTCTCAGAGTCGCTCTGTCGTGCGGAACTGCATCACGCTTCTTCAGCCTCCACTGCATTACCTGCACTCATGAACACACAGATTCTGTCAGCGAGAGCGCTGCCTGTTTGTCTGATATACAGTTTGCTAGAGAACTTTCATTCATCTGGTGTGAGATAATGCTGTAAGCCAAATCCCTGCGTCCTGCGCTGGTGTGACAGGTGAGCTGCGTTCACTGCACCGTTATCAGCAGACAGCAGCCCAAGAACCCTCCAAACCAGCTCTAGTGCTGCTGCAGACACACACACACACACATACTCACACACACGCTCTCACACACACACACTCACACGCTCTCACACACGCTCTCACACAATCACACACACACACACACACACGCTCTCACACACTCACACACACACACACTCACACGCTCTCACACACGCTCTCACACAATCACACACACACACACACACACACACACACACACACACACACACTCACACACACTCACACGCTCTCACACACGCTCTCACACAATCACACGCACACACACACGCT